>JAOPTO010000606.1:860486-968667 GCA_033822845.1 Tetrapedia diversipes | reverse complement strand
GGTTAGAACTGAATATACGTTCTGAAATGAAGGCAACACGTGCAGGGGTTACCATGGTCGTTCATTATTGCGGCTTAATGCATCGGTCGCGCGTAATGCAATCGGTTCCCCGTGCCAACGAACAATTCGCGCGCGTTAATTAAAGCTCGCACGATTGTGTGCGCCACGTAATCCCTCGCGCGTTTACAAACGTACCCTGCGTGCGAGGACTTCGAAAGAAGAAGAAGAAAAAGAAGGCAGAGGAAAAGGAATAAAGAAGAAGAAGAAGAAGAAGAAGAAGGAGACGAGAGGAGAGAAAAGTGAGAAGGACAGCAAGAAAGGCCAGAAAGTGCATGACTAGACAGGCCATATATTCGTGATGATGTAACGGGAGAAACCGCAGAGACCACACCCCAACGTTTTACCGCAGCCACATGCTGTTTCGTAAGCTACCGAGACTTTTGAGCAAGGCCACTGGCGGGATGCTGCTGCTGCTCGCTTACTCCTCATAAGGTGTTTTCGGCGAACGCCATGCTACGTTCGTGGACACCGTAACCTTGACCTGCGTCGAACGAAACCTACGATCTTTGTATGAAACTCCGTTCATCAAGTTCCGAGAAGCTTTATCTACCAGCTGGAATTTGTCGAAACAGAATTGTCTAGCCTCGATTATCGATACTAGTAGGGAGACAAATTGTTGCGATAATAGATCCAACACGTTTTCTCAGGATAAACTTAATTGTTTTAAATGGATATTAAGATGGTTGTTAGTTTGTTTAAGGATTTGTAAATCCTACACTTTTTCACAGTTAAATTTCATGACTTTTAAAAATAGAAAGCCATTATTAGATGACGCTACGTTCGGATGATAGAATTTCCGGATACAATATTCGGATGAGGAAGATTCTACTGTATTTGGATTACCTTAAAAGCTCGTGGAGTCTGTTTTGCACAGAGAAGGAAATTTTAGGGCCAGATCTTGACTTAGAAGTCGCATTTATTTCTTTATTTTATTTTTATCTCCACTTTTAAGATAAATTAAATGCGCACGCTTTCAAAGGACTCGTACAAATTTATGAACCACGGTCAACGTTCGCCGTGAACATCGGAACCTTGACCTGCGACGAACGGAACCTACGATTTCCATGTATCGTGTTATCCGCAAAGTTTCTCTTGAATTGATGAGCCGACTTTCAGCACAGGAACTCGATGTAGATCAAGGACTTCGCGCGGCATCCGTACGAGTTGTACAAGTTCACGGAACAACAGACTTCCTATTAGCTTGGGATCCACGATGAGGTGCCAGAGAGACAGACACTCGCTCATTGTCGGCTGTCAACGGTTCTTGAACCGCGAGCACGGTAATTACCGCGTGAGAAACAGCGCGAAGTGTTCCCAGGTGAAAACGAGAAAAAGGTCTGAGCTGCTTGCTCGTTAGCGGCAATTAGGTACGATTCGCGTCTTGTAGCTCGCAATTAAGAGCAGCCGCGTTCGCACGAAGCGTCAGTATCAATTGATCCAGAGATCGAGAGCAAAAAACGGAAATCGACACGATATTCTTTCGTTTGACGTACAATAATTAGGTACCCGCCGCCAAGATCATTGGAAATAACGATAGGCGGAAGGCAGGAAAGGAGAAAAATTCGCGAGGGGACGATGAGTTTCATGGAAACTATCAATTCGCGAACGGCGCCAGCGAAGCGCATTGGATAATGGCCAACGATGGAGGTGCCTCGTCGTTAATCACCTCCGCATAACTCGCGAGTGCTCGCAGTCGAAAATGCACGGGACCGTGCATAATGGGGTCGTGGAATGACACCAGAACTGAAAATAACAGGCGGACGTATTAACGTGGTTAATTCACGGCACGCGAAGATACGGGTATAAATATTGGCGTACGGCGAGACGAGACGGAGAACTACTCCCTGTTGGTCGTGCGGGACAGTTTCTTATTTATTTAATTAATTATTCATATATTTACGGACGGAAACCATTTGGTATACAAAACAGTATCATGAGTCGCTATAATATTATGTCGTTGAAAAATAACAATTTTCTACATAAGATCATCGATGGTAACCCTACTTTCCATAGGTAAAGTCGATTATAATATTCCGAGATAATCAACAAGATCTCGACTAATATTTCGACCTAAATGTCCCGTCTCGAGATTTACTAACACGGATCCTATTAATCCTGGTTGGACGCTCTTTAGTTTAAACAGCTCGCGATAAAACAGCGCTACACGCGTAAATAACGAGGAAATTGCCAATAACTCCGAAACGCGCGCCGGTGCGTACATGCGTATTATGTTTGATCTCGAAATAGTTGGAGATTCATCGGTCGGATTCCACAGATTACGCTATCTACCAAGCCGCGAGAGAAAGAATACGAAGAAACGGATGGAGGAGGAATGAATCGCGGACTCCTGCGGCGTTATCGAAACGCGACGCCGTGTACAACGGCCGGGACTCTGTTCCTGTATTCCTGTGCCACGCAGTCCGATGGGCACACGCGTGCGATCATGAGAACGAGCTGTGCTCGCTATAAATATTCGATTCGCTGCTCTAATCTCTCGGCCGACAAGGTATACCAGGTCTACTGGCCCCGTCGCGTATTCCTCGAATGGAAATAAAACGCGAGCCGAGCAAAAGTGGGTACCGTGGACAAGCCGACCACGTGAATACGGCTCTGTTGTACAGCGTCGCGCAAAAGTCTTGGATCGGTCGTGCTGCTGGGCTTGTCCCGTGCAATCTTCGAGCGACGTTCTTAACGCTAGATTTACGAACGTTTCTTGTAAATCTATTTTCAGTACACGTATTCTAAAGAATCAGGTATACATCAAATAGAATTTGGAATTAAAAAAATATTAATGTGCCATCTTGTTCATCGTTTTAAGCATAGAAATGAAAAGGAAATAGATTTGGGTATATTTGTATAGTATCGTCGATAAAAGTTAGCAAAAATTGCTAGGAATAAGAGTAATTGTTTTTGCAAATTTTACTCATGATGTTCGAAACCCGTGAAATTCATGGGTCCCATAAACCTAGTGTTAAGCGAGATAGTGTTATGTGGAAAATGAATTTTTATTGGTGACCTTCTCGTTGGAATCGTCTCGGTTACGCAGAAGTTTTGAAAGTTTCCGAGATAAACAGAGACGCGATTTAAGCGTTCAGGCACGCGCGCGGAATTATTTAGAATGGTAAGGGAAAAAGTTAGATGTCGAGAAAACGTAGCGGAGTTTCTAGAATCGCTAAAAATAAAGTAGCGAAAGTGGTCCAGTGGTAGAATAATTTAGTGCTGAATCATATTCAGCGGCCATTTAAAAAATAAGTTTCAATAAAGAAAGCAAAAGTACAATATTTATCCGAAATATCAGAACCGTTAAAAATAGTTTAACTTTACCATCTAGCAAACTTATTAAATTTAATAAATTGCATTATACGACACTCATAGAAAATGTCAATAAATTAATTCTTTGCTCTCAAAAGGCCACTCATGCAGAGCGTTGAAATTAAAAATTGGCGAAAGTAACTTGTACCGAAATTTATTCAATTCGGATAAATAATAGTGTAACTTTTAAATCTGATTATTCGCATTCAGATATTTGTGAAAACATGTCATTTGATCACCGAGATTCGCCTGCCGAGCACAAAAGGTTAAATTCTCTTATTCGAAAGGAAAAGTGAACAAACAGATTAGGATTAGAGTAACAGATGGAATAGAGTAATACTTAGCTATCTCTGAATTGATTTCCAAAGTAACGCAACAGATTTCTCGGTTCGGTGATCTAAGGAGTTTTGCGTAGCGCTGTACGCGCGTGAACGCGAATGCAGATACGTGGAAGCCGGCTGGTTGGCGCCACTCAGTCCTCTCTGCGTATCGACGTAACGCGTAATAAACGTAATATCGTGCGCGCGGATACGGACCGTGCATTGAGTCCTCTTTACCGGTCGAACCCGAGGGATCGTATCTTCCTTGAGCCGGTTAATCGGCCCGTATCACAATACGACGCCGCAACGTGGGGAGGCCGGAAAGGATTTATTACGCGTTCCAGGCTATCCGTTCCTGTTTGTACTTCAGGGAAATCGCTGCTTCAGTCTAATGAACAACGTCGAAGGTGGTTCGTTCCGCGAAGCTGTTTGTACGCTCGAAGGAAACGCAACGGGAGTAATGTTTGCAAGATTTACGGGGAACCGTACACTTAGACGTAACAACCTGTGTGTGATCGACGATCCTTCGATATTTCTTTGAATCAAAAAAATTTTTCTTTCGAGCGTATTTAACACTATTCCTACCACAACCGGTCAAATGACCGTTCTTAAAATTTTTATTAGAATTTCATATCTACAACGTAATTAAATCGCCTTTAAACTTCAGACTTTTTCTCAAATATACGAATAATAGATTTTTTAATATTTACTCCGTTTTTCATTGTTTATTTTCTGAGAAATATTTGTAGTCTGTCTTACGTGGGAATGTCGCGGTAGGAATAGGTATACGTGAAGTGTCGGTAGGAATAGTGTTAAGAATCTTGGCCAATGAAAAAGTGAAAAGCAATACTATTTAAATTTCTATGAAACATCTTACTAAGGTTTACACCCTTTTTTTTGCGATATTCTTCTATTTTATTTCAGTATCTTCTCACGATTCTATAATATTCGTATCGTCGATGATGACACACGAATAATCGTTTACGGTCACCGTACATACGTCGACTCCGATTGAAACAGGTAGAACGCCGCGTAATAAGTCGATTCGCCGTGGTGTTTGTTCGGATACGTACGCAAACGGTTCACGCGAAGGAATCAATCGTTAACCGGACGCCAACAGGTGCGTTCGCTGAATAAGCGGCCCGATCGGCCGGCTTCGAGCTCGTGTTCTCGTATTTTCTGTCGGTACGGTTCATCGAAATCGATTCCTCGCCGGCATACCGAATTCGATTACACGGGCATCGGTTTCGCCGACGGTACAGCGAACATAACCTCCGTCGTGGTTCGCAAACAAGCGGAATATATCGTTCCCGATCGATTTTCATCGAAATTTAACGAACTGGTTAAATATTAGGGGGACCGGAAAGTGATGTCGTTTTCTTACATTAAATTGAAACGCATAAATTTTTAACGAGTTTTCATTTTTAATTAACGATGTGATCACCCTCGTTATCAACAACCATTTGCCATCTAGTATGCAAATTTTCAATGGTGAATCGATAAAAATCGATTAGATTTTGAGCAAAATATCCAGAGATGGAATAACAGAAACGACATTACTTTTCTAATATATAGCGATCGAAATTCCGGTTTTTAACAGAACGTTTAAAAATAATAGTTTCGCAAATTTTCAGACTTTAGTTAATTTGTTTATTAGTCAGACCCGGAGGTTAAATAATCGTATATGTTAATTTTAATGTACTACTGAATTAAATAAATAAAGTTCAATATAAGCGAATCTTAGTAAATATTTTGCACTTGAAAATCTTTCAAGTTAATATTATTAGACGACCAACCGTTGTCTCTCGAGCGCAAAGGGTTAACAGAATGGCGAGTCCAACGGAACAGGCGTACGGAGCAACAAATGTAGCCGTCTATCGAGCGAAATTTATTCGGGAAAATTTGTTTACAGAGAATGCGAACGCCGGACCGTAACCATGAATATGGGATTCCGTTCGAATCCTCGTCCACGCGTCGAGAATAATAAAAACCCTAATAGATTGAAATGTATGCATACTGTTCGAAACCTCGGTATCGTTTTTTTTTTTCTTCATCCTCTCCCATAAATCCGTTCCTGCTACCTTGCTGACGGCAATCGGCGATGGACGCGCGGTATCGTTAGCATTTTATTAACATACATACATTGAAAACTTTATCCCCGATTCATTCTTCGCCTGGTTTCACACTTCTGCATTATCGGCGACACGCGCATAGTATACGCGCGTAGTTATGTATTAAGTATACTTACACGAATTCACACCTTCCTGTTATCGCCTGACATGGAAGTTACAGTGTTTCGTAGCCAGGAACGATTTTTACGCTCGCCATTTACAGAACGTCTCAATTCGCGTCCAACCGGGCTAATTAATACTCGTTCGAACAGCGAACAAGCTCTTACGTTTCCCTTTATCATAGAGCCGCTCGCCGTTATCGGGATCGGCGAAGTCGCGAGCAAAGGGAAACGATGATCGGCACCACCGGACACGATAGATCGGACCTCGACTAATTAGCGCCATGAATTATTCATATCGCGAGCTGTCGCTTAAAGGACACAACCGTGATAGAATATAACCGGAGCCAAAGGGTTTCAAGAAAACGCGCGTGGTAGCAAGAAAATGCGGATATTCGACCCGTTTCTCCACAATTTTTCCTTTTCTTCGTTTCAGGCCGCGCGAACAACAGAAAGTAATAGGTGTACTCCTTGACGATATCAACCCTTTACGCTCGAGAGGTAACCGTTAGTCACCAAACGATAGTTTCGCGAATTATCAGAATTTTAGTAGTTCATTTAATAGTCAGACACACAGGTTAAGTAGTCGTACATGTAAATTTTAGTATATTACTCAACTGAACTAAATTACGTTTAATATAGTCGAATCCTAGTAAATAGTTTGCATTTGATCATTTTTGAAGTTGGTGTCATTAGACGACTAACAGTCGAGTACAAAGGGTTAACGTAACGAGACGATCGCGAACGTCTTCGTCTCTCCTATATGTCCGTGGTTCCGTGCGAATTCTCACGTTTCAACCGTGGTATTCGCGCCTTCGTAAACAACCTTTTATCTAACGGCGTCTCCAGAACGAACATAAACGATCCTGCCTCGCGTTCATGTTGCCTGGCTTAGATTTATCGCGTTATTTACAACCGCTGCTGCCTCGAGATTCGTGGTATTTACCAATAATATCTCGGAGTGACGTGTTTCGATCGGGTAGTTTCTACGGTTTCCGTCTAAACAACGACCGAAATTGTTGCATGGGGCCTCGTGAACGGTAGGACTCGATTTGTTTGGAAAGCAGCGATGCCGAATCGGTTACATTGATCGTGTTCAAGTTTGATTAGGCACCAGAGTATGGCAGAAGCACGATTGTACGCGCTGAGATTCCTCGTTGCACGATTGGCGGGGTTTATTTTGGCTCGCGAGCGACGTATGATGTCATCGTTTTGATTGCTGGTTTCAGTAAGCGTAATGCGAAGCCGAACAGAGCTAAAGGGTTGCATTTCGTTTCAGGATCGTTAAATTTGAACGAATGTTTATTAATACGCGTAAGATTCATATTACGAGTTATCACGACGAGTTTGATGATAATCGTAGCAGTAATCTGTATGTTACAAGTAATTAAGGGAAGGCTCAAGGCATTACCTCAGCGTTTCGCTTGGAGTATCTACTCTACCTTTGTCCTTCATAATTTTTACGCCACGTGAAAGGTCGTGTAAAAGTACATGTATTTATTTCTCGTGCGTACACGTACGTATACTATCGTCCAAAAGTATAAGAACAAGATTTAGTATTCTACAAACAAGGTCAACAGGTTACACGGTTGGTTCGCATTGAGTAGCGACATGAAGAATAATAAAAAGGCAAGTGGTCTCGTACGTTTTGCCGATAGTGTACACAAACGTATGCAAGCACAAAATGGTGCTCGATAAAAAGAATTTAATTACGGCTGGATCGAATATAATTTTCGCGAACTCCAGCGTGACATCACGTGTTTTTTGGTTGCGATTACCGGTAAACAGCAAAGAATTCGTGTAAGCCCAGATCGAGTAACTCATTCTCCCAGATTAACCTAATAACGTCACTCTTCGAGTCACAAATCCGAAATCTAGCCGTTCCAAAACTTAGTCCGTAGAACCATCGAGCACGATCGAGCGAACAAAAACACACGGGATGCCCTTAGAACCGGGTGCAACGCGAAAATCGCAACACGCGTCGTACAAGATACCTTTCTCGTGTGACCCCGCGCAGATCCTTCCGCTTCGGCTTTCCTCGCACAGTTTACTTGCACTCTACCTTTCTCTCCGTTATTCTCCTTGACCTCAAAGAGGCTCGATCATTCTTCGTAACTGCGAACGGTGTGCACGACGACGCGCAGCCGATAGATCTCGAGGAACACTGGCCCCGTGTGCCCGGCGAATGATTCCGCTCCGAATGAATCGCGCGCGTGCACCAGCGTTCCGACTTCCGGCGCGGAAGCGAGCGCGAGTCGCGAAAATCGACACCACCGAACTTTCCTTGCGCTCGTCGAACGAACGAACGAGGATACTGCGGTCCACCAGGCCCTATCGGTGGTTCGATGCAAGCGGTAACGATGTCGCGGTTATCAGCGAAAGAGGAACGACTGGATTTTCACGTGTATTTCTCGATCGGCGCACACGCACGTAGAGAGGACCGTTCGCGCGCGAGCTTCGAAAAGCAATGCAAGCGCGAACGACACGGGAGCCTCTCGTTCCTTCCTACGGTTCTTACGTCGATCTCGCTGCCGACTCTCCCTCCCTTTTTCACCTACCGTGCCTTCCTCCTCGCTCCCGCTCAATCATACCTGTCCCCTGTCTCTGTCCCCGTTACAGACTTTTACCTTTCTCTCTCTTGCTCACCGGTTGGTTATCTCTCTCTCTCTCTCTCTCTCTCTTTCTCGTTTTCTCTCGCCACTTTGCTCATTTCTCCGTCGCTCTCTTTTTCCCCTCTTCCCCTCGCGACCGAGAGCGATCTCTTTTCATACCTATTGCCTCTCTACCCCCTCATTTCTCTCAGTCGTCCCGCTTCACCTCTCCTGTTTTCATAGTGCCTCCTTGTCTGCTTTCCTCGCGTCCTTGCTCGCTCTTCCACCTTTCTTTCTCTAACCTACGTGGGTACCGGTGAGCCCGTCTCCGTCGCGCATTTTCATTACCGTTCGTCCCGTCTCCTTCTGACGCTAGATCCCTCCCTCCAACGCTAGCTTCACCCCTTCCCCTTTCAGCTCTCGAGCACTCATCCCCCACTTTGTCGGCGTATACCTTGCTCGCTTTGCGTCTCCTGCCAGCCACCCACAGTCCTCTTTCTCTCTCACGTCTCTCTATCCCTGCCGTATCACCGGCGCTTCGTCTTCCTCTCTCTCTCTCTCTCTCTCTCTCTCGATTTCAACTCCGATCCACATTTTCGTCGTGCTCGTTTCTTTTGTCCTCCTCATTCTCCTCCTCCTACTACTCCTCTTCCTCCTCCACCTCCACCTCCTCCCTCCACCGGCTCTTCCTCGTTCGCCAAAAGGTGCTCGCGGGGGTTCCACTCATCACCGTTTGATCCACGATTACTATCATTTAATACGTTCCCATGCCGTTCTCTTTCCTTTCTTTTTTTTCGCCATGGTTCCGTTCACGAAACACGAACGGCCGGCAACGCATATTTTGTCCCCGGAGCAAACGCCGAACACAGCACCGGCTGTATTAACATTCGACAGACCTTGCTAACGCGGTGCATGCTCGATAAACAGAGGCCGATAACGTATGCCCGCGATGTTTCTTCGCTCTTTATACGCCGATTCCCGTAAATTGTGCCGCCTCGTACTTTGTTACCTCCGGTTCGCTCGATCACGCCCTACCGGTTGCAATTCGGGAGAACATACAACGCGATACAAATCTGGGTCCCGTGGAAATATACAGTTTAGTCTGGTGGACCGCTTTTTCCGGTTCGAAGTGCGCGCGAAATCCGACTTTACGAGCGACCCAAGAACGAACGAGAATAATGGAGCACGAAACGGTTCACCGGGCAACGGTCGGCCCCTGTGATGCCAGACTGAGGACGGAAGTTCTCGAGAAAACCAGCACTTCAAGAGCGAGAAAGAAAGACTTCATTTGTTTTTTCTCTCGATTTCCCGCAGTCATCCGAAACGCTAAGCTCACGTATGCGTGGCTCGTGCATTAGTGTGCGTATTGGAAGGGGATGTTCTCGAAAACTCCAGGCCTGAGTCTATCACAGGTCGGGCCCAGTCTCGTTCGTTACCAGCGACGAAAAATCGTTTCGCAGCAGATGCGAACAGCTCTTATTATTCTTAGCGGGCGATGCTTCAAACGAATGAACGCTTACGGCGAACGAAATCGATGGCGACACCCCCTTCGAACGAGCGTCTGCCCTCCCTCGGAGCAGTCCTCGAAAGTTCTCCCACCCCCGGGGCACGATAAATGATTTATCTCCGTGTCCCTCGCCGTTGATCCCCGTCGTTGGTGTTCGTGCCACGGGGGGAACGGACACGCGTCGTCCAGCGGTGCTCAGGAAGGCACTTCTGCGACACCCACGTGCCGGCGCGAACACGTGGGTACGATACGGTTTGAGCCAGTGTCTATCGGAGAATCAGCGCTGCTCGCCTGTCTATGGCGGCCGGACGTGAGCCCATGAGACGATTCGTTCAACGATCACTTCCTTTTTCTACGCCAACGTACGTATGTACGCGCATACATACATGGATACATTCGTGCATACAACTTCGCGATCAAGCTTCGCATCGTCGGCTTTACGCTGCCGAAGACTGTGGTAAACGAATTTTATTAACCCTTTGACATACAAATAAAGTGGAATTTGATGCGTGCGAAAAATACTATTTAATTTGGCTCAATTGAATAGTTGTGCGCAAGTTTGGAAACAGAACAATTTATTTTGAAATTCTTTTTTAAAGGGGGAGGGGGGGGCATTTTGAATATTCTAACCAAAATGAAACACTGAGCTCACGTATGTGTGCGATTGAGTGCGTAGTAGAAGAGGGTGTCCTCGAGAACTCCCGTCCTCAGTCTGGTATCATAGTGTATGATGACGATAAGACGCGTAGGTATCACGAAGAGTAAAGAAGAAATGGAAGCTAGCGAAGATACTTCATTTCGGTTAGGATCGTTCGCTCGAGCTTAGCTGGCTCAAACTTCTTTCTGTTAATGAGGAATTCCTTGGTTATCTATGCTAACGGGAGAACCGTGAGAGCGTTCACAATTTATGCTGTCTTTACCCTCTTTCCTTAACTCGATTACCGTGGGGAATCGAGTGAGATTCGTGGCTGAAGATCGTGCGCCGCCTAGTGATTCTTGATTACGAGGCATCGGGAACCGGTAGGATAGAACCGGGCACGCTTTTCAAACGGCTTCGAACGCCGTCCCACCGTTTTAGACACACCTTTCCAACATTCGACCAAAAAAATTCTTTGCTGTTTCTACCACCTACGCTCACTGATGATCAAACATTCAAGATCATTGCTGTTCTATCCTAAAGAACACGAGAATTCTTTTTCTTCTTTTATTAATCGTGATTTATTTGCCATCTGTTATACGGTAACAGTAAGTAAATTTGACAGAGAAAAAAGGAAATGAAATGATAAGAAGTAGATATTTTGCTCAATGGCTCATGTCTTTTTATAACGCGAGAATCGAGGAAGAAAATGTTGACCGTGTCGATTGAAAAGCTCTAACGGAATAAAGTGAAATCACTGTTGATATTTGCTACGTTAAACTAAAACTCATATGAAAATGAACAGAAAATTTGATTTACTCGAAACTGACGTGATGGTTTGAAAATTTTGATCGCTGTTACACCTAAGTACATATGTATCTCGCAATAAATATACTCTTACGTTGCACAAAGAAAGACAGATCTCGAGAAATATATTTCATGGACGTTTCATGACTTCGAGGACGTTCTCTTATAACAAATACATTATCATCGTTTAATAATCTCCTTCGACCTACGCCAATACCGCGGACTGTTTAATCAACCGCCCGCGCATCGGCTGACTTTGATCTTCATCCACAGATGTCGGTTAATGTATTCGATTATTGAAGACCAGCTCGTGATATCGTTGTAGGCGTATCATTGATTAGAAAACAGGATAAACTTGAACTTCTCCTGAATATAATTCTAACCTAACGTTTAAAACGATGAACACGATGGCACATTAACATTTCTTTAATTTTTCAAGATTTTTAAATTTTTGTAAAAGAGTTTGAAACGATTAAACTCCCCATATACACAATTGCAATTAAACATATTCGTGATATCCCTCCCTCTGTTCTTTAAAAGCACATCACGACGATTCCTTTTATGACCACGCCTCTTCGATTGAATAGTTCAAGCGTTAAAAAGTGTAGAGAAGCAAAAGAATCTGTTTAATTTTTTTTTAACACTACGTTTACCTGGTACTCGTCAAGTTGACGGGTTTCAGAGTTCACGAGCAAACTTTGCAAATACAATTACTATGATTTCTAGCCATTTTTGTTGATTTTTATTGATAAACTGATACAAATACACCTAAATCTGTTTCTCTCTCAGCAGTTTCAAATTCTGTACGTTGTATGCCTATTTTAGAAATAGATGTACAAAAAATGGTCCGTAAATCTAGTGTTAACGATCATCGTTTTCTTGCAGGTGACCGAATCACGTTACCCGGTCGTGATGAAACTCGGACACGCCCACGGAGGAGAGGGAAAAGCCCGCGCCGAGACAAATCAAGAGTTTCTGGACCTCGCCTCGTTGGCTGTCCTGGCGAACACTTACTGCACGACGGAACCGTACGTCGACACCAAATACAACGTTCACGTGCAGAAAATAGGCAACAACTATAAGGCGTTCATGTGAGTGTCCAACAGACAGAGCGATCTTTGACTTAACGAATGTCACGAAGTAGTTTGCACGCAAATTACGAGCAAAAATGGAAACCAGAACGCGCAGCTTAACCCTCGGTTGATAAAAGTGAAACGTGCGTTACGTAACAACCGGTGTCGGAACCATTTCAAGACCGTGTCCACCTTGTACGTTTCATTTGTTTATTTGGATTTGTCACAAACAGAGGAAAACTTTATACAATTTTACAAAGCTTTAATCTACGTTTATAATCGTGTGCATCGTCTTGCTTTTGTACGTTTTTAGATGTATTCAGCAAAACTGAACACTAACTGAAGAAATCAGGATGTTAGGATGCGTCAAGGATCGTTTAACGTCTTAATGCTATACTTTATTCGCACCTCTTTTTTTTCCGGCGATTTGACAGAAAAATGACCGAAGAAAATTGCGAACAAAACCATTGCGTTAACGTAACGCTAGTCCTTAATGGGTTAAGTGCTTGTTACCGCGTAAGGTTTCCGGGTACCCTTCTTCGAGAGGGTATCAGTGTGTCACTCGATCTTCCATGAAGCTAATTGCATTGCTGGTGAAACGTAGAAGTGGAACCGCTATTGGATACAGCTTAACCCTTTCACTGTAGTAGTCCGTATCGCACGGTACAATTGCGAGGAGAATTCGATCTGATCCCCATTGAACAAACCAAGCACGGTTATCCATAGTACACACCTACAGTAGCGGACAAAAGTATAAGATTAAAGGGTTAAAGAAAACAAATTAATTAAACGATAACAAATAGCACGATAAAATTTTTATTCTGTACTAATCGATAAATAGTGTTCTACCATAATGACGATAAAAATAAATATATAAACAATATTTGCATTCCATAAAACTATGTTTTGCGTTTTCCTGTCATCTTAACCGTTTACCTACCAGAGGATTTTCAAAAAACACGGTTAAAAAGCGCCAAGGAGCACGATCGTGCTCTTTCGATTATGTGTCGAAACATTATTTGTTCTTCAAATTTTTCATATTTTTAATTTGTAACTTATTATTTTATGAAATACTATTATATATATATTATATACTAGCCGATGGCGATGCAACGTACATGAGTCTAAAAGGTTGAGCACATTTTGGCAAATTGTGAGCGCGCTGTCAGTTGTCTGTGTCAGTCAAATGCGCTGGGTTTTCTAGACAGGAAATCGGAAGAGCGCGAAAACGGTTCGTGGTACGCAAACGGTTAAATTTTTGTCCGCTACTGTAGGTAGTACTAACATTACAGCGATCGAAAATCATTTCACGATGAGCAATTATCATCACCTGAAGTGGTGAACGCGTTACATCCGGAAGTCTCCACAAATCGTAAGTTCGGCTTGACGCGAAACCTATCCGAAAGCGTATCGGAAGAGTGATCGATCGCGGGCGAACGATACTTTAATTCGATTCGATTCTATCAGTCGAGTGTTAGCTGCCTAGACAGCTGCGACAGGAATAGCACGATAGTGTGGTCGATTAGCAACGGTGATTGTCGACGTTTCCCTCAGGCGGAAGAGCATAAGCGGGAACTGGAAGTCCAACACCGGTTCCGCGATGTTGGAGCAATTAGCGGTGAGCGAAAGACATCGCACCTGGGTCGACCACGTGTCCCAATTGTTCGGTGGATTGGATATCTGTGCGATCGAGCTGCTGGTCGGGAAGGATGGCCGGGAATACATTATCGAGGTGAACGACAGCGCGTTGTCGTTAATGGGAGACTCGCAGGAGGAAGATCGTCGTCACATCGCGGACCTTGTCACAGCTAAGATGCAGGTGAGATGAAAGAACAAATGTAACGATTGGCCTTTTGTTTCTGTTTCATCGTGACAATTTTTTGCGCATGTATCTGAGTGATTTTTTTACACGAGTATCATAAGGCATAGACTCAATCGATCGTTGCTGTAGAAAACTCGTAATATTAAAAAATAAAAAGTGTGAAAGTATCCTTAATCTGTCTAAAAAATCTTTAATGCGAAAGAAATTTCCCTCGAATTCTCTGCCCTTTAAAAGTTACCGCCCTTATAACCTACTCAAGCTATACCTAGATCAAAAATTTTAAGATTTCGGAAACTTATCGCTTTCTGAGTAGACCTAGAAATTTCATACTAGTTGGCTCTCGTGGCTCGCAACATTATCGTCACGATTACATTGTAATATTACCTTTCATATTATTCCCACAAAAATATTTCCCTTTCAAATGAAAGCGAAAGGAAGCTTACAGAAAGCTTACAAAATTATAGAGCTTCCTCTAAATCAATAAATAAGCAAACAAATAGATCAACAATAGTACGATCCCCTGTTTCTCACACAATGTTCTCTCTCTCTCTCTCTTTCTCATTCTCTCTCTCTCTCTCTCTCTCTCTCTCTCTCTCTTATGCTCTGTGTTCTCAAACATATTCAGGCATGCTGCCGACCCCCGAGCGTGTTAACCAAAACAACATCGAGAGGGTCAATGTCTGGCTCCAGCCAGGCAACGAGTCCCGTGGAGGATCGCAGCGCTCCTCCAACAGCTCCGTTAGGCTCGCACGGGAGCATGGGATCCATGGCGAGCATAGGCAGCCTAGGTTCCGTGGGGTCCACGACTGCGCTGGCGGCCGATGTAACTAGCTCCGATAGCCATCATCAGCTGCAACGTCGCGACTCTCAGGGTACGTATATAAAACCGTCGCGTTCGGTTTACGGCCGTTGGATCGCTAATGGGCGATAAAACGGTGCCCCTCGGGCCGAACGGGTTAAAACGAAAACGTATCGCAGTTAAAGTGTTCTCCACAGCCTCGCAGTCGAGCACGGTGAGCAGCGCGCCGTCGGTCAGCCGCCGCCACGAAGAGGCTCCGCCATCGAGAGTGCCGTTCCACAGGCAGGGAAGCCAATCGCAGAGCGAGGACACCGAAGACACCATGAAGAACCTTCGAAAAACGTTCGCGGGGATCTTCGGAGACATGTAAATCGATCGTCGAACGAGATGTACCGGGGCAAAGGAGACCGTCTTGTCTTAGAACCGTCGTTTCATCGACGTCGGGAGAAGGAATGAATGTTTGAGATGGAAATGAGTCGATGTTGAAATTTTCTGCGATGTTTTCGCGAATTATCAGGTTTCACAGGTTCTCTGGGGTTCGAGGTGTTATTGAGGGGAAACGTTTTGCGAACACAAGTTACGGCACTTGTATTACAGGGGAAAATTAGTTCGATGAACGTCGGGAGCTGTTAAGAGGAGGGAGCGTAACGTGGGTATATTTGCAGATCATCGAGTTCATCTAAATGACATTGGCGTCCCGCGTTGGGCGCGATATAAAGATGTAAATTTTGCTAACGGTCCACGGCGATGTGTATAAACATAAAGGTAACTCGTTAACGTTACGTTTCGAACGATTCTGTTTTTAATTCATCTCTCGCTGTTCGATTAGGTTGAACGTGGAAAAGGAAAGAATTTTTGGATATTTATCACTTCGAGGTTCGTTTCGATCGCTGTTACCATTTTGATTCGTTTCTTTAATCGATACCGTATATATGTGCTTAACGAATCGGTTGCTGTTCCAACGTTAACTACGTGTTTTCGATACAGGGATGGGCGAACGAAAATTAAGGGGGAATTTATAAAGAAAAAAGTCGTGGTCGTTTATGTATATTAAAAAGTAAAAAAAAAAAAATAAAATAAAATCGTAATCGTAGATTCTATGTATTCAATGTATTCAGCATTTACATAGTGGCTAGGGAAAATTCTCTCAGGTTTTAAAACGGTAAACGAGTATACTTTTCCAAGTGTCCGGTTATGTTTCGTTACCATCGACGTATCCGTTCTGCATACTCGTCCCGTATTATACGGGAGCGCACCGCCACTTGGGTTTTTCGATTCCAACCAGGCAACAGTACTATAGGCCCCTGTCATCTCCTCATCCGACTTTACTTCAGGCGTCCACTTTTTAGGCTTAACTTTCGATTATAGAGCATTGTCTAAAGGCGTGGGAAACGGGAATAGGGAACGGGTTAGAGAGAGGGGAGAAGGAAGAGATCGCGCGATGGTTTATAGATCTTGATGAACGGGCGATGGAAGGTCAGCGATTGCAGTGGAATACATATTTGTAAAATTATTAAAAAGTATTTGTAGGCCGACGTCATTCAAAAATGATTGAGGAAAACAAAAAAAGAGGAGATTCGGGCATTATTACTGAACATTTTGGCTAGAGAAGGCTACGGACCGGTCGCCGGCGCCCGGAAGTGGACGCCGGCCAACGAACACCACACCGATCGGCCGTGGCCTGTATCTTAAGCGCACAAATAGTCATTAAGATTTCGAGACCGGACAGTAATTTGACATCGTGCATGCGAACAACGCAAACGTTTGGTCGAACTAAACGGGACTCTCGTGTCGAATGGAAAACGAAAAGAAATTGAAAATTGTTCCGCGAAGCCGTCGGTACGTCTCTTGAACATGTACACTTTCGGCCCCGCAAAAAGAAACGAATCGCACACGACCGGCGGCGGCCTTTTATTGATTTGGAATCGTTCAAAATTGATCGTCTCGATACAGTGGTGAGCATCTCGATGTTGGAAACTGTCCTGCTATTCCGATGACGAACTGTTTCTTTTTCCTAAATTTTCGCGCACTCGCGTAGTCGTTCGTGAGGATTACCTATGAGAGGCAGGAAGGGCCGCGCAAGGCGACTTGGCAGGCTTGCTGAAAATTCGCGAAAAAAGAGATGTTCGTTGCTCCGTAGGTTTTAAGAGCATTACCAGTTGAAGAGAATCAAAATGTAATAAAACGGGTTCGTGAACTTAGGAACGGGAAGCGAAACGGGGTTGCTGGCGGCCACTTTGTTAGGTGCCGCGAGCACGAAGAAACAATGGGCATTCGATATACCCGCGATTTTTGCGACCATGCGAAAATCGCAGAGGCACACCAAGCGAACCTCTGATGATCTGCAAATACGCTCGCGTCTCGTCCGCCAGATTGAACTTGATTTCCATCGAGGCTCCTTTGTCTCGGTACCGATCGGAGGTGGGATCCGGAAGTGTGAAACGAAATTGATAGGCGACGAAGCGTGTGGAGAATGAAAGAGGAAAGGGAGAACGGAAACGTCTTTGTCCAATGATCTCAATTCACAGTTAGCGTAAGAAGAGCCGATAGACGATTGCTACGACGAGATACGATAGACCTCGTGGTGTCAGCTTTGAAAGTAACAAGAATCAGTTCTTCCGTTCGACGTTCTGGTTTCACGTTTTCGATGAAGCTTCCGTTTGATTAGAGACTCGGAGCACTGATTTTCACGTAGAAATTTTGGTAGGTTGCGGAGATACGGTAAGAGACGTGTAGGGTCGTATGGAATGAAAGTAATCGCCTTCTCTTGTTCTATAGTAACTTCTTTTTCAATCGTTAGTATACCTTATTCCGTTGCTTTTGTCAGCGTTGAACTTAAGAATAACACGTGTAAGCGATGCGCAAACGCAGACGTAAACTTAATCCATCCTCTATTGCACAACTATATAATCGATCAATATTCCTGAGTGTCTAGGTTTAGTTAGAGCGTTGGTTATCCGTTAGAAGGTACACGCGTACACACACACACACATACGTGCAAAACTATACACACAAATGAACTAAACGGAGCCCACGGTTACAAGTTGATTTCGATGTAATAGACACGTCCGACGGTTTGATTTTCGATGTGCCTTGATACTTAAGTGTCCTTCTCGTATTTCTCACCTGTTTCAAGCAGTCGAAGCGCGTTTCAATGTACACACACTTTATCGTGCACTTAACCATCGAGATCTGTTGTTTGTACTTTTTATACACCGGAACGCGTGCACATCCGCCGTTTTGCGATCGCACGATCATCATCCCAACGAGCTGTTCAATTAGTTCGTCACGCGCCTCGATATCGTGGATAAGTGCAGATACACCGTCCAAGCATGATCGAACAGCGAACGAAGGAGAAGGCTTCGAGCATCGATTCGACCGGTCGACCGGTCGAACGAGCGCGAGCCTTTCGTCGTTCGTCGATATTCACGCGGTAGCTCGACGTCGCATTTATTCTCTTCCGTTCATCACCATTGGCGAGGTATAGTGCACGCTTAGATTCGCGCTCGCTTGACGTTCATTTGCGTGAGCTCACCGATAGGACAGGCAACAGCGCGTAGAAAGGAAGGGAGTCGGCAGAAGTAGACCGTGAAAGGGTTTAGAATTGCGAGCGAGTAGAGCAGAAGCTTCTGAGTTAGACGTTGATAACAGGCAATCTAATTTCGCGGCTTAGTTCAGCAGCTGATCGAGGTCATGCTAACCGAATAACGCGACACGGACATGGTAAACCGAAATTACCGTAATCGTCACGGGAAACAGTCGACGTTAAGCGATAAACTGGATGTGAAAACAATGCGAACGAAATCCTGGACAATCTTCACAGCTGAGATACCTATGATTGCTCGACGAAGTACAAAAAAAAAAAATGCCCTCGAAGAACGAGAACCAAAGAAAGCCGCTGAGAATTCGCTTTCTGAGCTGACGCCACGACCGCGGAGAAGCGAACGAAAGAGTGAAAGGAAAAGAGAATCACGAGAACTCGAGTAGATTCGTTAAGAATGGACGCATTCGATCCGTACAGTATCTGTACCGATACGTAGACGCGGTTAAAGATAACGAATATCTCAGGGGTGCCACGTTAAAAGCACTAGGTAGGATAGGAAAAAAAAAGAACCATAGAAGAGAAGAGGCAGTTGGGTTCGAGTGTTGTTGGAGCTTAGACGAATCGACGGCGTTGACTTCGATACCCTACGACGACTAGCCGCCATTAGCAAAAAGCACGCTTCTTCGTGGAAATCATAGCGATTATCCGTTTAGAGACAGAGACAGTGTGAAATCGTGCCGGGAAACGATCATCTGCGTCGGTA
The DNA here is from genome assembly GCA_033822845.1 of Tetrapedia diversipes. Taxonomy (NCBI): domain Eukaryota; kingdom Metazoa; phylum Arthropoda; class Insecta; order Hymenoptera; family Apidae; genus Tetrapedia; species Tetrapedia diversipes. The sequence goes on along the minus strand of JAOPTO010000606.1, from coordinate 949,202 downwards.
ACAATCCGAGGATACATTTTGCGCAACTTTTTTCTTGTACTACTAATTGAGGATTTAATGTCAATTATCGTCACGAGCATATCAACGATTATTTCTGTTACATCAATGCTGTTCCACGTATACGTAATGTTTAGGTTAACGTTAGACGTTAATTTTAGCGTTTCGGTTGTCCCAACCTCGAGAAAGCTGACCCGATTAATCGTCACTCGTTAGAATCGAACAGATGATCGAATCAATTGCGACACATCAAGCAAACCAACAAACAGAACAAGCGAGCAAAGCAAGCGAATAAACAGAAAGCACATCGTTAGGCGTTTTACGTTGCTTGATCGTTGTGAGAATCGTTGTTGGTCAACGACTTTGTATCGCTATGTTATACAGTGCCAGTGTGATGTAGTGAGCAGCCTGTTACAACACCTTCCCATTAGTTTTAATCGTGTTTACGTGTACCCGTCACGTTTGATTTCGCCGTAGCTCACGGTGTCTACGGAACACCTAGGCGTAGGCTGACAGATGCTTTGTGTTTCATTTTCCGTACGAAGATTCGCAAGATCTGCCTCGTAAACTCGAGCCTCCGTTCTGAACGGCGCGTTGTTGCGCCCGAACCTTCGTGAAACCAGCCTGTTTTTAATCCTTCTTGCCGGAGAGTAATTAAATAATTAAGCCATTAATCCAGCTAGAATCCTCGCATCACCGTAATATACCGTTGTTGCTGTAAGATTTATCAATTCGCATAGGTACTTACTTACTTGTAAGCTCGTGCAACTAATTTAGATGCCTTGGATGACGACTTCGCGTGAACGTGTTTAACCCTGCTGCGTCCCTCGGATTTTGTTGCAATCGGACGTTTTCTAATTCTATCAAAAAGAACTCTTGATTTATAAGAAAACGGCCATTTAACGTAACCCTCAATGGGTAGAGCGGACTATTACCAACAATATCATCATCCATCGCTCAAAATTGAGTGGATTTTTCAGCGAAACGAAGAGACGTGGCAGCAGGGTTAAGCTCCAACGCGGAAACGATGAAAAGGAGGGAAGAAGAAGGGAGCGAAGAAGAAGAAACCAAGGCTCGCTGTATGCTGATAATGCTACGATAGTGTAATTTTGCGTTACCATCGACCTTTCCAGGGCCTCTTCCGCGACACCTCGAACTCAGAATCGCGTCGAAGTGACGCGCGTAGAGGCTACGGAACATGCGTTCGATCGGATAGCCTAGGGTATATACACGCTTTAGGGTACGTTAAGTGAAAATTCCAGTCATCGCGCCGAGAATATCGCCGAGCGCTCGACGTCGTGTTTACGTCGAGGCGAAACCTCGTCGCGTGCCGGTCGAGATGGCGGTTTCAGCTCATGGCGTTCCCTGCCAATTTAGTGCCTCGTTGCTTTCCCTTCCTTCGATATATTTTCCTTTCCCCTGTCACTTCCAATCGAAACCTTCTCACTCATACGGATATCATGCACACACACGCACGACACGATCATACGCATGCACGCAGACGTACCATCTCCAACTCGAAAACACGAATTGTCCACTTTCGTTCTCTTCATTCTCTAACGACGATCTTCGGGTCGTGAAACGGAACACCAAACTTATATACGAGACTATTACAACGAATAGCGGAAGGGGCGAGTATGTCAAGCAACCTTCTCGTGCAACTAGAATCTGCTCGACTGGACCGGCCACGGGTTCCCAGAGGTTTCGGCCTCGGCCACGCGAACGCTCGTCCCATGATCATGATTATTCAGTGTCTCTCTGTGTAACGAAGTTTAAGATAAATTGATAGCGTTAAATACAGTTAACGATCGTTAAGGCGAGATTGTCATGGTAGGTTAGCTAAGTACGGTAGGCTCTATATGTAACCGCATGTTACCTCCTTGATTTCAATGAGTGCTAGTCACATAATGTACTATAATACCGATCACTTAACACTCGTACTCGCAGTACACGAATATATATATATATACATATACACACGTACACACATACGACATGTTATATATATATAATATACACATATATATATATATAATATATACACACATGTAACGAGTATATAATTCGCGGCAGCTATAACTTATCGCCCCGAATTGAACGATAGAGGAACCAGTCTATTGTTCTAAGGGACGCATATATAAACGACGTTGCAAGGTGTCATGGTGTATCAGGTCTAATTAATTGTAAATCGGTCGGAATGCTATCCAGTTATGGCAAAAAAGAAGCGAATACGATTACGCGGAATGTAGACGGAACGTCCTCGTGCGCACCGATGGGTTTTCCACGCGTTTTCCTTCGGAACAGGGCCAGGCGCCATGTTGTCGTCAACAGGTTCGTTCCGAATGTCCACCGTGGGGCCACCGTTAGCACCCAGGAGTTGCCTCTGTTACGCCGATATTCGATATCAATTGTACGACAATATAAGATACCACGAGTAGAGTGACACGCCGACGCGCGGGGTCATTCTTCTCAAACGAGACAAATGTGAGAGAGTAGTAGCGTTAGTATTGTTAATCCTCGATGTTCTGTTTCGCGGCGCGCGTAATAGCCCAGATGCGTCGCGAGATCGCTTAGGATTTTCCCCTCCGATTGCACAGCGCGCGATCCAACCTTCGAGGTTCGATCGTTCGTCGATCACGTCCCGCGAGATAGCTGTCGCCGCTTCGCTTGGCGATCGGGCTCGATCGTTGAATCGCGCGAACCGATCGCAGACGCCGTGACGTTTATCCGGCGTAAGTACACGCTCGTCAACCCTTTACCCTTCGTGCTCGTAATCAGGATCGGATGTTTTTGTTCGATAATGGACAACGAATCATCGCGATCGAGCGACATCGATGGGCGCCTCACGGCGTTTGACCGAGGCAATCGCTGTTGGATCGAACGTGATCACCACCGTCTATCCTCCAATAGTGCGATCGTTTAATTACGTTTATTACCTAGCCGACGAGTAAGAGAAGGAAGCGAGGAAGTGGTTGAAATGCGAGTAAAATGCGAGTTCTATCTGTCATCGTTTTAGCTGTTAAGGATCCATCACCGAGGTAAACGAGGGTAGCTCTAATCCAAAGTAAGCGTAACCATGTAAGCCCAGCACGTTGAAAATATACGGGAGGAGAAGCAAATATAGTACAGTGTATAGGTTCATGTATAGATACGCCAGAAGTACGTGTAAAGAGGATAATCATTGTTTCGGTGCACGTCGAGCGCTCGTTACCGATTCTCCTCGCCGGTTGAATGACGTTAGGATTGATAGCGGATGGCTGACGGACGAATCGTTCCTTCGTACCCTTTCGGATATCGGAAGCGGAAACGTTTTCAAGCGATTTCGGTTGATAATCGGTGAATGGTCCAGGTGGAGCGATCCTTCTCGGAGGATCGTCGAGCGATCGTGCATATGGTGACTGGCAGGTAACGAGCACGCGTTTCCACGGGACACCAAAGAAGTCTTCCTTGCAACTGGTGGAACACTGCGAACGACGCTTGATGCCAGGTGATCATTTCATGGCCTTAATTAAATTTTCGTCAGGTGTCAAGTGTCCTCGCTGTCGTACCCATAGCGTGATGGAACAATAATCGTGAAGACTATAAGTACGAACTAAAGGAGACCAAATGCAGTACGGGAGAAATCGAAGGATCGTTTTTCATGCTACGATTGCGATGCAACAACGGGTGAATATTTTGCGTGAACTTCGCTATTGTAACGAGATGTACACTATTATCGAGGATTAGTAAGATGGTTGATTTGGCAAGTTTTTGTACCGATTTCCTATTCGTGTAATTTTCCATGCCACGCCATTGAAACAGTTTTAATGGATGATGGCGTGACGCATGGAAAATTTCTGAGCGAAAACAGCAGCGATCTAGAAAGCTATAGATGAATTTTGAGAGAAGTTAAGGTTGTCTATGAACAAATAAAAATCGGAAGTTTAACCAAACACGTAATTAGGATTTTAGGATCGACCTCGTGGGTTTTTGAATGTATTACTAAACACACCGTGATTTCACGCCCCACTATCATACATATTGAGTGTCTTTATGGTGTCTCCGTGGAACCTTCGACGTGGCCCTTTAACAGACAACACAAGCATACATACGTTAACAGAGTTTCTTCGACTAGAATTCGTGTATTCACCCATTGCATACCAACAGATACATATATATTGCCATACCTAACTGTGAAACGTTGTTCGAACGTTTTGGAGGTGGTTATGGTTGTTAAAATGTTTGAAAATATTAAAGAAATCTTTGACGAATTGTGCTGTCTCATTGTGTTACGTACACAATACATTTATAAATATATAAATATATAAATATATATGTATAAGTATATATGTTGAGGTTACCGATCACTATGATATGGATTATACTAAGCAGCGTAATCGACGAATGGCATGCACTTAAAGATTATTAAGATGTTATAATTACTTCCGAAGTTGAGTAACGCAAAGAGTACATTAATACCCTGATAATAAAAATCCTGATGAAGCTGTAACGAAGACAAATGTTAGCGAACGTGCACGATAATCCCAGTAATCGTAGTCAAGAGAAAGAGAGAGAGAGAGAAAGAAATAAAAAAGTAGAGAAAACACTTCCTCTAGATCTATGGATCCACATCGTCAGTCGCTGTATGGCCCGGCTAATGTCTGCTGAAACACGATTACTGCGATGCGTGAGCTACACTGTAATAATAAACAAGAAATAAAGTATTATACTTCTGACTGTCGTCAATCTCAGATTCCTATCTCCTGTCAAGCATTTGTTCGATTGAAAACTTCGGTGCAAAAATGGATCGTCTCTATTTCTGGAAATCATTGAATTGGAATCCTGCTGATAACAAAAAATCTTTTTCGTACAATACAAACCTAAGATAAAACGTGCAAGTTATACAAAAATAACTATGAAGTTTGTATCGAAGTTTTCAATTTCTAAACACCGGATACCATTTAAACGTCAATATTTTCAAGGACACAAATGTCTCCCTTTGAACGTTTATTGAGTACATTACAGTGTCCATTGCCGATATAAAACTATGCGTGCATTCGTTTATTCAAGAACGAGGTATTTACGCGTTTCTTTAGTTAAGATTATACGATTGAAACGAAACGGGAGGGCGGGATATTTAAACGATACTTTTGTCCAGCTCCGTGTTCAGAGAGCGATTACGATACATGCCGCCGCGTCCCTGGTTCTCGCTGAAAGAAGTATTTCGTGGATAATAATTGGTGGGCACGGTGTGAATCGTCGGTGCGTACCATCCGTAATCCATCGACGTGCTCCTGTAACAAGGATGCGGAAGCGGACTGTCGTCCTGCCGGTATCCCCTGAACACTCCTGCAAAAACAACTTCTATCGGATAAAATTGCCCCTCGTTCCTCTCAATACGGATATATTTGCTTTCCTCTGCGTAACGACGGTACAAAAATTCATCGAACAAGTTAATTGGCGAAACTTATAATATTATAGAATATCGTATCGACGAGGTTTCGTTACTGATCTTTCAATCGCACTCATTTCTCACTGATACAACGGTTACAGATTCGTTCGTAGGTAATGTAAAAAGGTAACGCGCGATCTTCATCCAATCGACACGCGAACTTCAGTCCCCGTGCACTCGTAGGGTGACTGATACGAGACGTAGCTGCACCGATATCGTCCCTCCACGTTGGATACGTTGTACGCCATCGCACCGGCTATCTTGAAGCCCGGATCGACGATGACGTCCTTCATCTTGGCGAAAGCGGACATGTCCACGTAACGGAACTCGTTGCCGTGCAAGATCAGGAGCATCAGATTATCCAGTCCCTCGAAAGTGTCCCCCTTCAGTACGTTGATCTGGTTCACGTTCAGCCACAGGCAGCTCAGTTTCTTCAGGTGTCGAAAGATCCCGCCGGACACGTTCCTCAACCGATTCCTTCCCAGATCCAGCTCGTTCAGTTCTCCCAGACCACGGAATACGTCCGGTTGCAGGGACGAAATTTTGTTGCTGGACAAATACAGGTGGTCCAGATGAGGCAGTCCGTTGAACGCTCCTATCGACACCTCCGCGATCTCGTTGGAGTCCAACGCTAAAGTCTCCAAGCTCCTTAGCCCCCTGAACGAGTCCCTCTTCAGCGCGACGCTGTTGTTCGAGGCGTACAGCTCGCGAAGGTCACCGAGACCCTTCCAGATCCCAGGACGAAACGCGTCGAGTTTGTTGTGATCCAACAACAGCGTCTCCAAGCTGTACAGCTTGGCGAAAGCCCCGTCCTCTATCTCACCGACAGCGTTTCCCTTCACATCCAGGTAGGTCAACTGATCCAGATCGACGAAATAGTGTCTCCGAACAACCGACAGCCGGTTATCCCGAATGTACAGTGCGGTGGAGTTGCTCACTTCGAGGAAAGCATCCCTGGCTATGTCGACGATCCCGAGGTTCTCCAGGTGCAGCTCAATGTCGTCGATCGTCTGCACCGCGTTCACGTCCTCGAACGCGACGCTGTGCAGCACGCCGTTCGCCAGGCAGACGTAAAGATGGTTCTTCACCAGACATTTCAACTCCTCCGCCTCGTCCGCGCTCACGTCTCGAACGGCGACCGATAAGAGGAGATAAACGTACAAGAGGAAGCACAACATGGTGTGCCGAGATGCTGGACGCTCACTGAACAGAGCGCGAGGGAGCAACGTTTTCGATCCAGCGGAGGCAACGGGACCGACTGACGACGGTCGCGGATACATCGGCTATACTGTACGTGTACGCCATAACTCAGCTTTAATACGTGGCACAGGGCAATCGCTCCCGCTTTCTTCAACAGTGCATCTCTTTGTGCGTGGTAGACCTGGCACAAGGGTTTCACAGTGGCGTTTCATCTTGGGAATTCAATTTTATTGAAATCATCGTGCCTCGCTGTATACCCTCAAAGTAGCTGGTTCCTCGTACCCCGACATTGAAATTCATAACCTGAAAGGAAGCTGGAATTGGGAGCCTTCGCGGAAACCCTCCCTGCATTTTTATCGATGCCACTGTACGCTGTTCGTTTTGCTTCCATGAAACTCGCCCTTTCTTCGTCACGGTTTACAGATGTACGTACACACGTTTCAGGATTCAGAGGGAACGTTTATTCAATGTGTCCGTCGCAGTCTTGATTCGGGGTTTCAGGCTGGCAAGCTGCTTTTTCCGCGGAACCGTTTCGCGTTGATGCGGAAACGTCGGTATATTTAACGCGATGGAAATTGGAACGTAGAGTTCATAGCGTCGCGTCGCCCCGCAATTTTACAGAATGAGGCGAGGAAAGGGTGGCCTCCGCTTCAAACGGTCTAACTTTCAAGTGAAAAAATTCGAGCGACACCTTTCGAAACGGTTTCCAGAGCATCAGATACATTTGTCGCGTACTACTGCATGTGCAACGAGATAGATACGTTTCGGAAACACAAGCATTCGCGTACGAATTCGGATATGTATACAATACGTAGCTACTACGACTCATTCAATTCAACGGCAAACGGTTGTTTCGAGCAATGAAATTGTTTTAAACTAGGCGTGTCTTGCGAAGGGTTCCTATGATACGCGCGAAAATGTCTGCGTTACCGATAAACTCAGGCGAACGTACCGATCAACACTGGCTTATTAATAGCAGAACGTTATCGTTTTAGCACGAAGAGGTTCTTATCGTGTAGTATTCCGCGAGATGGTTGTTTTCGCGACACGGAAAACCAATCTCCGAACGGAGGGATATACAAGCGACGCTTGACTCGAGGCGGAATGTTTTCTTGAAAAAGAATCGGATCGATAAGTCGCGAACCGATCCGGCCATATAATTAAGATCGCGTAACCAGTTAAATATGAGAAACGACGTGCCAATAAATTATTCAGACTTACGTGGGTACATAAATCGTGTCGGAAGATTGCAGGTTCGATAAACGTCATCGGTGCGTGGACCCGGAGAAATTTCCTCTCCATTCCCGTTGCGGTTCTTTTCACGGCACAAGCATTGCGTCTCGATCATTTTCAGATTACCAGCCAGTCAATCGAACCGTGAACGTGTCGTAATGTCAAAACTGTAAAACACAATATATCCCCCCTCCGGAACACCGTGGAAATCCGTTGCGATTTCTCTCGCTGCATCGGCCATTAATGTTTGGCTCCCATAGCGACAGTATCTTGAGCGGGAAACAAGGAAATCGATCAAACGCTCTTCGACTTGCGACGTATCACATTTTTCAACGAAGTTATACAAATTATTTCTATTATATTAATCGTTTAGGCGTTCCGATTATTTCGGTTGTTTCAATTACTCAGAATTCAGACAACGAAATAAAGCGTTACCGGTACGCTCTTCAGATCTACGGGCACAGCCTTCGTGTTCTTGTACAGTGTACTCCAATTAAATGGACATCGAGGCTGAAGCGTTCGTCGAGAGCTTTCGTTGTCCTGACGCTGCCGTTTTAATCTCTCGCCTCCCGAGGAATATTTCAATATCCGCTGTGCGCGCTTACCAACACGGGGGCAGCGACTGCCTCTTCGGCGAGCAACTTTTTTGCTGGGAAAAGGGTTATTGAACCGACCAGGTGAACGACTAGTGCACGCCCGGCGAGCATTTAAAATTCTAGCTGAGTATGCGGTACATTACATCGGTCGCGTTATCAGCGGCGCCGATAACACCGGCGGTTTCGATGACCGCCTTAAAACCATGCTTCCCTCGCAGAGCTCCCTATCGAACAACCGGAAGAAAAGCGTCGGAGTGCGATCCGACCGGTGAAATTAATTCTTTTATCTGGATCGTTATGTAAATTACGCAGAATATTACACGGAGGAGAGGAAAATTGGATTCGTGCCACATTCCCCGCCTCTTTATTCCCTGTGACTACCTTTCGTTTACCATTTATCCTATCGTCTATTTTCAAAAAGGATTTTATTTGTACTGCAGCCAAAAAATCCAAAAAATCTCCATAAATACGAAAAAAGTAAAACGTTATAAAGCTGTTTGAAGCTTAGATATATAGTATGTGTAAATAACATGATACAGTAATAAATTGTGACACATAAGTCACTTTGGACTTTTAACTACTTAACCCATTCACTGTCAAACTAATTTAGAGTATCTTGCCATGGAAGCCAAGATATTATTTTAAAGAAAACACGTATCCTGGCAAAATCTAATAATATTAGGTTACAGATATAGTATTGAAATGGCATTCACTATAATTTGAAAATGAAAAGAAAACTATCAGATATCTCGTAACTGGTATCGCTGAATAAAATTCCTAACTCAAATGGCCATTTGTAATCAATCTAAATTGTAGCGCACACTACGAGATATGGTACATACGCTTACTACGAGATATCTCGTAGTTGATAGTGAATGGGAAAACCAGTCGATGTATGAAGAGGTATTCTAGAACTCCTACCGTGTATTTTCACAATTTATTAGCCCGCGAGAAAATATTTGCGAACGTAGTTCGGTAATACTTGTCAGCGTTATCATGTGTTCTCGCTGGACACATGGTGATTATAAATAACGACAGCTGTTTCGTACCGCCTCTGTTAACTTGTGTACCGTCTGTACGGCTCGGCCGACAACGTAAGTGGAGGTATGGACTTAATGAAACGATTATCATCGCCGACACTTCCAGTTGCGGCCTAGCCACCACAACGGACTTACCGGCCCTGTGATAAGGGTTACGGGACGCGCGGAGAATGCAATAAAACGGGCTGGAAAATGTTCAATTTCGTCGAGTGGAAGTTGTTGAAGCCAACGAGGAAACGTTCGTAAATCATAAGTCGAGTTTCTTCCGGAAATAAACGGCGAACGAATTTGCTTCATTGAAATTCCGTTTGTTTTACTGGAAAAACAGTGGTGCGACGAAAACGTGTACGGCACGGTGACATAGTGAAAGGTGCAGTTAAATTTTGTCTGTCAAATAAACGCCGGATGAACCGCCGATTTAACATTATAAATATCCCGTGAGACATTTCAAACTTTTCCATCGCTGAAGACGTGAAACGTGTGACATTTATAACCGTGTCGTAAATTCTACGCTATTAGTTTCGAAGCTGAATCAACGAATAAATTTGCTATATGTGAACCAATTTCAGATGGAAAGCTAAATAATAATACAGTAGCTTTGTTTGGTTATTCTGAATTGTAATTCTGAATGCACTTGCTGTCGTACAATCGGTGGACACTGTCTCGAAACATTTTAACGCGAGCTTCGTTTTCATACCAGTGAAAAATCGGTTTCGTTTCGTATCACCGTGGAGAACGCATTCTTTTCCACGACCCATTCGTTTCCTCAACCTTCGTATTCCCCGGTCACGGTGGAAGCAATTACGAGCGGCGCTCGTATCAAAAATGATAAACGTTAGATAATTACAATTGCGCGGAAGGTCGTCCGTTATCTGTGTCCTTCAACGAACGCCACAAAAAGGATTGTCCTGCAATTTATCTGTTAACTTAACGGCGGGCAAAGAGAATCGCTTAATTATGCCTATTTTTATTACGGTCCTGCGCCGGACGTCTTCTCCGTGCACGTCGAACCGGCGCGGCGCAGATATTGGCAATTTATTTCGAGTCTTCGCTCGAACAATTAACGGTTACACAGAGAGTTGCTATTTGCGTTTAATTTAACGTCACCCGTTGAATTTGTATTCGAAACGCAACACGTAAAACGATTGGTGATTCGGAAGGTTCTAGAGTGAACGTCAATTACAGTTCGCTTTCCAGAAAGCAATATAGCCTTCCCTATTCTGTGGCCAGATCCTTCTGGACAAAGGTCCTATCTTTTAGGCGACGCAACATCGGGTTTTTTGCCATTCTTAGACTTTTCCACGCATACTGTAAACAATACCTCCCTGTACGCCTGATGGCTACGTGCCTTCGGGACACCAGCCATCAGTTCCATTCATACTTTCCAACGTACCTTTCAACCAGACGCACACCACATACCCAGCCATAAATTGTTCAATAACCAAAGTTACCGTCTAAGTGTACACTGTCCGGCTACCCAAAAATATACGACTGCTAACATACACATCTGTCAACACTAGTTTCAGGGACATTTCTCGTATAACTATTTCTAATTGCATACACTAAGAAATAGGTATATATCGTACAGAACTTGAAATTGCAAAGCTGAGAAGAATATAGGCTAGGGTATATGCGTATCGCTCCATAAATAAAAGGAAACAAAAATTTGCTAGGAATAGTAGTAAATAATTTTTGTAAATTTTACTCATGAAACCCAAAATCTATCAAATTGACGGATCTCGTAAGCCTAATGTTAATGGTTTTTCCGGTTGAAGTTGCCGAGTGACGCACAATTTCTCGATTCGAAACAAGAACGAGCCAAGGAGCTAACGTCCTGACAGTTGCGAGTTCCGTTCGAACGTGAAATGCTTCGTTATCGTGCAGGGTGTAAACGTTAAACGTTATCGATGGTGACGCGAAACAACGTGAAAATAACGAAAATAATCGATCGTCTCGGCGAAAGCGTGGAAGCGATCATGAGAACGAGCTTTCGCTTCGGATCTCGTGCGTTCGCGAAAGGTTGTGGAGGATCGGTGCAGCATAACCTCGAAGACTGAACCGTGACCAGGTTGACGAATCATGAGCAGCTGCAACGTGATGCCGTTGAAGAAGTACGCGGAGATCAGCTACCGCGTGAAATGCGTGTCGGTGGAGAACGAGCGGGTGTTCGGCGACGTGTACGTCACGCAACAGACCCGGAACCTGTTGTACTGCGCGGACGGATACCAGTTTCCGTGGTTGTACGACAGACGGAAATGCAATCTGATCCAGAGGGCCTGGAAGGGGCCGGACTTCATGGAGCTGAACCGACGGAAGCCGGTCAGGAGGGCGAGCTGCATGCCGGTCACAGAGGAAAGAAAACGTTTGAGAAGGTCGAAATCGGTGAGCGATCCAACGAACGTGGCCGACGGCCGCTATAAGAGCAAGAACAGGGTTTTGGACACTAAACTGGAAGCTTGGAAACCGAAGGTAACATATTCGTTAATGTAAAACATTTTTATGGGACGATAAAGTGTTCGTTGACGATCATTAATGGAATAGTATAACGGATTCTTTTATCCGTCGAGGTTAACAGTGAATTAAAATTTTGCTACGTCAATGATTACGATTATTATTTACTCTTCTTATTTTTATTTCTGTTCACTGTTATCATGGAAATCGGGTTTCTTATTGTCCTTTCGTTCTACCTTTTACGCAATTTTGTATTCGGCATTGACAGTAAGAATATTGTTCCCTTAGACGTATCCATCGCCATTACCTAATCCGCCCGAGAAGAAAGAACGGACCGTCTCATCGTTAGTGGATGAATTGCTGCTAGACATCTATGGGCTGCCGGACGGTGACAGGGGACGATCGGAAAGCGACTCGACAGCCTCGTCCATGAGGACGCATCCGCGGCATCAGCATCTACAGAAAGCGCGTCTGCTGTGGAAAAGTAAGAGTAACACAATAACAGACAGGAACGTCTATAATACGAGGGGAAGAACGTGGACGGCTGGCAAACATGTTTGCTGTCATTTACTGTCAGGCACACTTTGCTTCTCGGAACAATAGGTATCCTAAAGAATGAAATTGCGAAACGAACGGATCCTATGTTTTCTTTAAAGAGGGACATACGTAACGCTCTGTCACATATACATTTAAAAAGATCGTAATTTTTCCAGCAAAAGCTACATTTTCGTGGCGAGTACCGTGAACGACTGGATCGATAGCATGTTGTTCACGATGTTTGAACGCACCTCGACACGTGTAGCCCTAAATTTGCTCGAATTAGGCGAAGATACTTCGGCAGGAGCTGACGAGACAAGAGGTCGTAGAGACGAGACAGACAGGCGACCTCGTTGACTTCGTGGCGAGAAGGTTCTTTGACTTGGAGTGCTACTTTTTTCCTTCCTCTTTTTTTTTTTCGAGGGGGAAGCACTTCTTTTATCTCTATACACGATGCTGCTTCGTTCTGCCTCGTTGAACATGCATAGGGAAAAACAGGGGAGAGATTGCGCGTGTCTTAAGCTAAAACCCATGAAGCAACATCAAAGCAACCAACCACTGATTTGTTCTGCGAGATGAAGTCAAATCGAAAGAACCATTGTTCGCAAAAATGATCAATTGCGATCGAATTCGATATGAAAAACGGTTACGTCAAATTTTATTATCGATCTCCTGTTGAACGGAGAAATTAAATTATTTCTGTGTCGAATACGTAACACGTGACAATTGTATCGATGCTTCGCATTAGAGATGATGAACTTTCTCGACAGCTTATGCTACGCTTTATAAAGGTTAACCCGGGCGTTAACTTAATCTAACTTTCAGTCGTCGAGGATTTTCGCGAGCTTTCAGAAGTTACTATTCGAAGTCGTGTTCGGAATGATTAAAGAAGATCGACAGAGGGCTGTGCCCGTTTCGTCGGGGAACGCGAGAAGCATGATGCGAAAGGGTTGGAAGGCTGTAATCTTCGTGCAGTGTGTGCATAGAGCGAACCCTTTCCGCCCCTTATCAAGATTGCAACGTGAATTCTAAAATTCCTCCCGGTGTCTCGCTCTCCGCCTACGCCGCAATAATTACTCGGTCTGCAATTCTTAAACACCGAGGTATTTTAAATATAGCAACGCTTGCAGCATATGTTTGCACTTCATTATATTTATCATAACGTTTGCGTGTGAATTTATTAGATTCAAGCGTCGTTCGTCAACACTTCTGTGCGACCATAAGGAATTAATCCTATCCGTATGGAGCATAGAAATAGCTTTATTTAAATATAATTATCAATAATAATAATTAAATATAATTACTACTAATAATAATTAAATATAATTATTGATAATAATAATTAAATATAATTATTGATAATAATAATTAAATATATTTACTAATAATAATAATTAAATATAATTACTGATAATAATAATTATATAATTAATTAAATAGTATCATATGTATAATAATATGAAAACATTTTACTAAAAAATGTAATTGAGCGCAAATATTTCTTTTCAACCACTTTTCGTATACTTAGGTTACGATACTCGTGCAATTAAATAACATTTACAAATAAAGTCGTTAATCCCTGTATCATATCATTTTTTTTTCAGCCAAGCACGAGCTCCAAGTATTGGTGTTCAATTTACGCGATCATATCAACCATACCGGAGGAATACTGGTCCGACAGTTGCGTCGGAAAGATTATCTAACCACGAAATGCGAGAAACTGTGCGCCATAATTACGGCTCACCTTCAGGCTGTCAGCCCGAAACGCAGTAAGTACAGTCCGAAACGTTTGCCCCTCCGTTCTTCTGTCATAAACTCGATAGAAGTTGAATAATTTCACGTGCTCGCGTTGCACGTCGCACCTTGACTCGGTCGTGAAAGTCGCCGGTCGAGCGATCGTATCGTTCCACGTGTCGCTTTCCGACATTTATAACGACCGTCAAAAATAGCGTTTAAACAGACAGCAACCTTCTTCTAACCAGCGACGATAATGTCGCCGGACAGACAATAGAGTTATCTCGCATAACGCAAAAACGAAGGTGTTCTCGTCGCGGCGTTTGTTTCGAGCCTCGCGTTTCCTCTGTCACAATAAAACTGTCGCCTCGCAAAAGGGGACTCCGCCTGTTCTCGTCACCGCGTGAAAAACAACCGCGCGAGTTATACCGGTTCTTCGTTAACCGCTGGCGGTTACTTATTATTTATCTTATCGCTGTACAGCGTTCGTAAATATGAAACGATCGAAACAGGAATTTGACACGGTATTCGAACGAAACTGCGGCATAAATACGCAAATTAGTCGCATTTTTCGTATCGTTTCTCGTTTTATTGCCGCTCTTTTAACGTTTCAAACGCCAAGCGTAGTCGTAATCGCTGGTAGAACACGAATGTTAATTTCTTATAATGTTAAGCTTCTGTGTACAGAACCTGCCGCACTGCAAACTTGAGGCTATGTTTAAATAATTAAAATTGTCACGTATCTATGAGCTACAGTGTCTCACTGGAAACGTGAGCCATTTACAAAAATTCAATTTATTGAACACAAATTCCTGTATTTAAGGATATCGAAAACAATCACATCTGAAAGATATTCGCGGTTCCCACGTGAACTGCGCGTGCGCTAAAAATCAAAGCAGCCGTCCAATTGTATACGTCGCTCTTAAGAATTTTATTCCTCTTAATTCATTCCCTATGCAATCGCCACAGAAACCTTAATTCCATCCTCGTCATCGAATTTAACGTACGAAAGCAATTGATACGCGGTAGTAAACCGCGGAAGATGAATTTTCCATTTCAAGCTTATTCGAACAGCCACGTACGTAGGCAAGAGGTATCACCTTTGACGTCGGTTAGGCGTCGGTTAGGCGTCGGTTAGGCGTCGCTTTAAAAGCGGCCACTTCAAGAGAGCGCGTCGTTATCGATACGTTTCAGCGCGTGTATCGCTTCGTATCTCGCCAAATACGATGTGTGCTGGCGGCAGTCGACTCTTCCGGGAAAAACAAAGGGGGCCCCTTTTCACGACGCGCGGTCGCTAATCAATAATTAGACTTTGGCGCGCGTATCGCGCGCGTGCGCCCCGTGCCACGCGCGGACGAGCCCCGCAGCGCGGCGCGACGTGGCGTCATTGATAAAGTTTTAATGATGTTGCGCCTGCGAACCGGAAATGCGGAACTTTCCTCGGTCTTCGCCAGCCTTAGATCTGCATTTAGTGCGATGAACTCGACGCGTGGCGCGAACCATCGCGGAACTATGTCCTTTCGTCGAGGGGTGAACGCTTCGCGGATAAAGAGGGACCAGACTAACGCGTGGAGGTTTTGGATTTCTTTCCTGTTTCGAGGGAGTAACAGAATTTTTGTTTGCCAGTATCATACCGTTAACAGCGTATTCTATTATTCGTATTAAGTTCTTGTACTTCACATCGGAATATTTTGACTCCTAAGTTTCTGTTTCTGAACGGTAATGTTGACAATAATTTTTATAGATACTGAAAATGGGGTCTAAAGTTACTAAGTAAAATAAACTCTTATTTAAAATAACTTAATTTTTTATTGTATGACAGGAGGAAGGGGCAATTCTAACCGAACTTCACGAGCTTTGTCACGAGAGTGGCAAACGCAGTGGTAAAAATTTTTATGACCCTGCCAGGGTCCTTAAGCTCTGTTTTTCTGTATCTTAATGTTTTCCTACTTCCTAAATTGACAGACGTGGTTTGGGTTCTTTGGAGAAACCTTTTAGAAAGTACGTTAAAAGAAACCTGGTTTTTCGGTTAATTTTTGTTTCGTAATATTTCCGTATTCAAATTCCACCAATGAAATTTATAGCCTTCGATTTACCTAGCTTCCTAGCGTATTTGTATCATGAGAAGAGCGAATAGAGGAAAGGGAGTTAGTACACGTGTATATGACAAGCACCTTCAGCGTTCCTATGGAGTTTTCAAGTTTCAAGCTGAGTACCGATACCAAGGGCAAGTTCGAGCGTAATAGTTCCTGATGGCGTATTATCGAGTCAACTCGAGGGGAACAGATTCCCTCCGCGTCATTTATCAATTCATTAGTTTTTATCCTGCCCCCACCGTGCGTTCCTACCGCTACGATCCTATCAAGGTGTTCGCTTCCTCGCAGGACGCCGGGCAATTTCTCATCCTCACCACAGCGCAAACTTATTGACCTAGTGCAATTTTTCAAACACCGCCTCTAAACTCTCCCTCCTTTGCCGGTAGCGCCTCAATGATCCAGCCGAGCGTGCAAAATATTAAGTAACTGTTTCCGAGCCATTACCCCGATACGCTTTCAACGGCGACAAAAACACGGTTCTCGTGGAACGTGCGCTATCCGCTGCGATATATCCCCAGGGATTATGCGTTGATGATTGCATCGATTATCGCGGATCCCCAGGGCTTCGCGTGACTTAATTTTTACACATGCACCGGGTATGCACGAACCCAATCCCAACGTTCAACCTTTTTTCTCCCGCTTAATCCGTGACGGTGTATCTATTTTTGTTCGCTAACAAGCTGGAAATACGGGATCAAATTCTCTTGAATTATTCAAAATCCCTAGCGGGGTTGGGTATCGATCGATCACTTTCCCATACAGCTGTTCTATCCGAGTGCGTGGAAATGGAATTTTGTCTTGCTATCTTTACGAAATAACGACGAATGGAACGTGATTGAATTGTTGGAGAACCGAAATTATCCGCTGTATAGTAAAATGTACTACATATAATTAAAGTAATTATGGTAACGAAGGTATATTAACCTATGATAATCAAAGATTGATAGACCGAATGCTTTTGCGTTTGTGAGAGGTTGGGACGTGCAAGAAAATACAAAACGTACCTGACGCGCAGGAGAATACGAAAATATCCCGAGTAAAAATTTACACAAATTCTAGTTGATCAGTTTGACTTCTAACGGACTCAATTAACGCGAACTTTCGAGGCGTCGTGAATCAAGTTTCGAACCGGTTGACCTGTAACTGCACACGGTGATCGAAACGAAGCGGTCGCGGGAGGCTTCAGCTGGATCGAAACGAATTGAATTGGATAGGATTCGCTCGAGAAGGATCCCGTGCCTCAATCGAACTCGAACATGCAATTTAGCCTTGTTGACACGGACAAAGGTAATTCTATCCACAAACGAAATACCTGTCTTTAATCCATATTCAATTGGACTGTCTCTCTTTCTCTCTCTCTCTCTTTGTTTCGCCTGGAAACGCGAACGAGAAACGAGATTTTATCGAAGGAATTCTTATTTTCGTCTTTTCCTCGAAACCACCTGCCTCTTCGTTCACGGAGAACGATTCGTATCGCTGATCTCTCCTAGCTGCGCTCCTAATTGTTTCCGCCGCCTAACCGCATGAACCGTAATGTCCGGAGCCGGTTATCGTCTCCGGGCGATCGCAAGAAAGCGAAATCGCAGGGTTATTTTACATTTCTGATACCTTCGTCGTAAAGGGGACACCTCCACGTGTAAGCGCTTCGGTCCCTCGGTGTACAACTTCCGGTTGAGTTGCGATAACTTTAACTATTGGGGTCAGCGGGGACCACCGCAAACTGGGAGGGTTTCCGTAAAATTTTAATTAACTTATTTTCGAACAGTTATTTGAGAATCCAGATGCTTGGTAAAATCGCTGTCGACGAATTGCATAATTTTCAATTATAAATCGATGATGGACTTTGTTTACTTTAATCTTATCGATTCGCATAAATTAATCGGTTGAATAAGTATATTTCTTCATTAAGAAATGAGAAGAGCTTGATCTTAGCTACTAGATATTAAAAACTTTGTGTGCAGCGCAGAAATAATCATTGCATTGATACGTACTACCTTAATAAGTACGTCGAGACAATGCATTACCGTTGAAATGCAACACGTTGCACACGTGAATAGAGAGATTAATAATACACAGGACGTAGAATTGACAGAAAGAGTAGCATCTATGGATGTTCTTTGCGTTTATCTCGAACAGTCGCCGAGGACAGAGCACGAACACATCCGACGGCCTCGGTTTCTCCGGCGTGTTGCTGCTAACTGTGACGACATTTCCGACTGACCCATAAAAGGGACCTAGTCGATAGGTTCATCGATCCACGGGTACGCGGCTTTGTTGTGCACGCGGATTAAAATCGACTGCTGCACCGCGATGCGACCGCAACTTCACGAACTTGCATTTACATTCCCAAACGCGGAAAGTTCTGTGCGGAAACAGAAACGCGAACCGATGAGGAACGATGGAATAAACATGAATAAAATTATATTCTTCAACCCTCTCAAAGACAGTTTCTTCAAAGTTAAAACCAAACGATTCAACAACGACGACGATCGAACAAAGCGAAAGCATGAAAAATGAATTGTAAAACTAACATTGGTGCGAGGTGGTCGTTGAACTCGAGCGAAACGTAAAATTAATGGGGTTCGCAAATACTGACAGAAAACAATAGCATCGTGCAATTTGAATAAAAAGACCCCTCCTGTAAGGTTGAAATCGATCCAGGAAGAGCATCGAGATTAAAGAGCTCCCAGAAAACAACGTCGCCCAGAGAACTCCGTAATTGCGTTCCGAGAGGAGCTCGCCCCCTACGAGGAAAACCTCCCCGATGTACCAGAACGAGGACGAAAAGGCCAACTAATGAAACAACTCCTTCGCGACGAATTCCCAGCGCTTATCCGACAGAGAACATCCTCGAGGTGATCCAGGCAAGCGGAAGTTGGCAGCGGGAAACAAGTACCGGAATAACGAGGGGCAGCTTCCGCGAGGGGACGCGTTCGGAAAGTCAAAAAGAAAAGAAACGGAATGGTAAAAATAAAACGATTCGCTCGAGCTACCCCTACACATAGCAGCAGCACCAGCAGCAGTCACGGTATTCCGCGAAGACGTTGGCGTACGCGAGGCGCCCACCCCCACGGAAACAAATTCCTCTCGGTGGGGTGGCGGCGGTGTGGGCGTCCGCGCATGCGTAACGGGAGTGGCTGCGATGATCGGCGAGGCTGGCAGAGCGGACGGTTCGTGGAACGGCTTCAGTGTGCCTATTGCAGGGTTCCACGAGAGGCAACCACCCCTACGGGCCTCCGCCATCGTGGTTACCGTCACGGCGGACGCACGCGCGCGCGCGCGCACACAGCTCCGTCTATCCGCCGGCGTAGCGGCAGTCCCTTCAGCTGACTCGACGACGTGCACGTACACACTCTCTCTCTCTCCTCTCCAGTGAGGGTCTCGCCGATCCAGTGACCCTGCCGCAGCAGTTAACGCTGGCTAACCTCGCTAACGCGAAGCACGAAATACCTGTGTAACAGCCGTTCTTGTGTGTCGCGAGAGTTCGATCGAGTGCCTCTGCTACCCTCGATTCCTCCGTGGCGGCCGCACGCACGCGGGGGCGGGAGCAGGCGGGGTACGCGTCAGTGTCAGAGGGGTGCACCACAGAGGGGAGGGGGTGGACGATGTGCTTCTGGTGAGCGTTCGAGAACTGTGCGTGTCACTGCGCGCGCGTGTGTGTGTATGTGTGCGTGTGTGCTCGGTGACACGAGGCCGGAGATGCGTAGCCTGACTGGCCACGGCTTTCCTGGGACAACGCCGTCCGCTGCACTGTCGCCACGTCGATTCGCGCACTGACAATGGTAAGAAGCCCTGGGCCGACCAGCGAGAGAAAGAGAGAATCGGCAGGGGAGGGAGAGTGTTTTGACAGCTCCCTTGACCGCGATGGGGGCACGTTCCCGTTGATTTATCGAACGACCGCGATCGTTTCGTCGAAACCGCCTTGTGTGCACCACCGTTCCTCCTCGTGTCGCAGTAGACCGTACAGTATTTACGAGCGCTCCACCGAAGGGTGACAGGGGGATGACGTTCGGTGTGTGGTAGAAGCTTGGCTCTCTCCTGCTGTTGGAACGTTTTATTCTACCGTGCTGGCTGAGGCATCCTTTGCAAGGGAAGGACGTGTGCGCGTCTGTGTTTGTATGTGTATGTGTGTGTGTGTGTGTGTGTTGGTAGGCTTTGGAAGAGCGGAGAGATCGATGCGCATCCCTCGACGGAACAGGATTAGATAAATCAAAACGTTCGATAGGAGTTCGGTTGGCGGCGTTAATGTCTCGTTTCAGGTTACGATTCCTCGTCGAGCGTGTGGGTGCTCGCGTTGGCGTGCGCCTATGTACTTGTGCTCAGGCTCGTGGGGTGGATAGCAACCATATGCAACCGTGAGTCGCCTGATATCTTCGCTTTTCAACGCGGCGTTCGAATTGTTCGAACAGTTCCGTTTGGTAGAACTTTCTTATCGTTTTTCGAATAGAAACAACGAAAGCGGTCTTACGTCAAGGGATGCTCTTTCGTTATGATAGGGTCAAGTTGAACGGTGCACGTCGATAATTAGAAATTTCTCTGCTGCTTGTTAGCGTCATATGATTCACCTCGAAGCTTTCGTCACGTTGAAAGGTCACACAGCTGCGTTTTCGTCGAAACGGCGGTGATCGATGGATTTATCCCGGTTCCTCGGCAAATCCAGCGCGTGCATCGCGTACCTAGCGTTAACACATCCGCATTGTAACAGGTGGTGTACTTCGTGCGAACGTGATTATGAAAAATCACGTTCAGAACGGTTCACGTTGTCGGCGCACGGAGATCGGATTAAGTGTTCTCGCTCATGGTATCGCGTTTGTGCAGCAGGTTAGAATTAATATTGTTCAAAGTTAATCGTTCTGTGTTACGCTTCGAAGAATTTAGTAATCACTTCGTTGAGTTCGACGCTGCGTTAGCTATTCTGGATCACTTGTTCGCAGCAACAATAACAGCGGTTCTATGCCAAAGCCATCTGAATAAACAAAGAGTCGTACGAGCTGCTGAATAATTCCTCGAGCATGATACAATAGACCGACTGCCATAGACGCGGACGGTGAAATATCTTTGTTCGATTTCGCGTGCATAGTTCTTGAAAGTAGTATCATCGATTCACAATATTGTCCGTTTCACGGCGAAACTGCAATTTGATATCCAAGAGACAGTAATAGTCCATTCTCTAGATGAACAAAATTCAATTCCTTCGTTCGAAATACTCGAACCTGAATCCATTAATTTTTAACTGTCGCACTGAAATTCTCGAGAGCTAAGGGTTTCCGAGTTTAACGTTTCGAAATTCAACCACCGCATCTGTATGTTCCGCGCACGTAACCACATTCACGTGCCAAGCGACGTTATTACGTTACATTAACGACATTAATTTATCGCGTGTGTATCATAAACCTCTGTATCCATGACCTTATCAATATCGACCGCAGCGTCATCGAGGAGGAACTTCCTTCGTCGATCCGAACGATCGACCCGTTCCCTTCGTAAAACTGTCTGTCCAGGGACTTCGCGAGGAGGTCCTCCTGGTAAACGGGTTCTCCGATCGGGATTTCAGACACGCGACAAAAATGCGTCTCCGAAGAGAGCAGCCTCCCGGCCCAACACCGGCGACCACGATCCCGAGGGAATGAAAGCGCGGTCGAGCCTGGATCATGAATCACGAGAACGGCTGAGAGGCGGCTGCACCGCGTGCAACAACAGCAGCAGCAACAACAACAACAACAACAACAACAACAACGGTAGGCGGCGCAGGTGAAAGTGACGACGATGAAGAGGAAACAGGGGCGTTCCTAATCGGAGAATGAGCGGATTTTTCAACTCGCTGAAAAGCTTCGCGTCAGGAGCCGCGTACGGTGTCAGCTCTGCCTCGAAGTACGAAGAACTGGAAGGTGAACAAACAAAATTTCAACGTCCGCTGCATGCGACCGCCTGCTATAGAACATTCTTCTATGGGATTTTGGAGCACTGCTCGGCTTTCGTTTCGTTCGATCGTGTGCATGCGAGTTACGATTAACCTTTGCCACAGCGGCTTCATCTTCGATGCAGCTGTTTTCAGCTGAATAGCTGTCGCGCTTGAGCGCTGGAATTTTATTTTTCTGCTTGATAATTAGTGTTTTCAGCAATTGCGGATAATACGATTTTGTTGTTGCAGTTGTTCCTGGACGTTGTTTTGCGAAATAGGTTTTCCAGTTCGTCGTCACGTACGCATGCTTGGAAACCGTACGGCTTTGTACACTTTATAATTGTGGGATATATATCATTTACTTTCACCGTTAATTATAAGATTGTCGAATGCAGATACGATAGAACATCGATTGCTCGAGTTTTCGTTATCCGAATGTAGGTAAGATTACGCGTGTATGCGTTTAAATGTTTAAATTTCCACTCTTATATCACTCTTCTTTACGAAGTATTTATTTTTTCACCTAAAAAGTCGTTCGTATTTTAAAATTCTTTACTTCGTGTTTATTTCGTGACACGATCAAAAGTTTGGTTCTTTCAAATGCTTTATCTGAACGAATCTGTTCCCCAATTAATTCGAATAATCGACGTCCTACCGTATCAAAGCTTCCTTTGACAAATTTATGAAACGCGGAATTTCTAACTTTATTTCAAATGACGCATAAATTAATTACCCCTGTTTCCTAAGAATTATTCTCAATTTCGTCTGCAACGTCGATGAAAAATACGATTATAATTTACTGTTTATGTGAAACGCTTCGAATCATTGTGCACACTGCAGGGACCTATCCCCAGGTTGCGCTTCACTGACTGTGAAATTCCTTGCAAGGCGTATAGATTTCAAGGATGCAAACTACTTTACAGCCTGCTAGAAATTCATGGAACGACCGACAATTGAATAAGTTTGAATCGAGTTTCTCGCAAAAATTGATCGCGCTTTCATTTCGCGCCGGGCCACAAAAGCGTCTGGTTAAATGGAGTTTTCGTTCGAACAAAACAGGATTGAAAGGTTGCACGCTCGCGTGTGATTCGAGTGTTTTTTGAGAAATTATCCTCGGATAATAAAGGAATAATGGGAACCAATTCACATGCGTATTTATAATGCGCTCCGATATACGAATTACAGATTTGCGTTTAATCAAGGGTGACTTTAAGATTCGTTCATTTCAGTTCGCCGATGCGAAACCTCTGTTCGATTAAATTATTAAATTATTAAATTTAAATTAAATTAAATTTAGACAGGAATAGGTTTCTTTCGTTTAAAATTTGGATGGCACTTAAGCAACGGCTGGGAGAATGGTGATACCTTTTCGGAGACAGAAATGAAAATTTCAACATTCTCGGGTTTGATAATTTAGGCGAGTCATATAAATGAAGAATAAGTTTAAAAATTAAATTAGCTGAATCAAACTTCTCTTTAAAATTTTTCAATTTTAAATCGGTTCCGTTTCAGTTTTTAAACATGAATTTTCGAGTTCGAGTTCTTAAATTTGAACCTTCGAATTCTTGCGCTGAAAAATTTTTTAATTTAAACTTCGAGGTTTATTTATAAATTAATTATACAACGCGCTTAAATATTCATACGTTATCCATTTAAAATTAAAATATGTTCTTTTCGTCAAAACTTTCAAAACATCGGAAATCGAATGTTTTAGTTTCATAAAAACCTATATCGATCTCGTGAACGTCGGCAGAGAATTTATCGCGAACCCGATGAACAGATCCGCGATCCTTAATTAAATAACGACGTTAGAGGCGATAAAACTGTCTGGCCGATAAACGCATTAATGAGCTTCGCGTTCGATTTCGATTTAACTCTATAACTATCGACAATTAAAGTGTACTTATTTGCACAGAAGAGATCGAATTGAAAATTTCATGAAGAAATATCGAATACATAGAAAACAAATTTTTGTTTATACCTTCTGCTGAAAAGCATAGTAAATTTTGAAAGCCTCACCACAGTGAATTTATAAAGTTGCTATGAATAATCACCAATTGGTCATTTTTACTGCTCTAGTAGTTCTACTGTTAATGTACCTTTAACGCTAAAACTATTGACAATTAAAGTGTACTTATTTGTACAGAAGAGATCGAATTGAAAATTTCATGAAGAAATACCGAATACATAGAAAACAAATTTTTTTTTATACCTTCTGCTGAAAAGCATAGTAAATTTTGAAAGCTTTATCATAGTGAATTTATAAGGATGCTACGAATAATCACCAATTGGTCATTTTGACTGCTCTAGTAGTTCTACTGTTAATGTACCTTTAACACTAAAACTACCGACAATTAAATTATACTTATTTGCATGGAACAGATGAAACTGAAAATCGTATGAAAAAGTACCAAATACATAGAAAATAAATCTTTATTTATATCTTCTGCAGAAAAGCGTAAAAAATTTTGAAGGTCTCACCACAGTGAATTTATAAGATTGCTACGAATAATCACCAATTGGTCATTTCGACTGCTCTGATACTTCTAGTGGTAACCGAGCATCTTTTGCTGTTTGCTCAGTTCCGTTGCATCCGCACGGCACGTGCATCATGGAACTTCGTGCTGCGTCAACCTAAATGGGAACCGACATTTCGATCGAATTAGGGACATTAACGTTTCTATTTGTTCAACGCAACTCGAGCGAGTTTCCCCTTTCCTCGTCCAGCTCACCGACAGCTCGCGGAATTAAATCCTTAACAGGTTCCGCGAAATGCACCGACTTTGAAACTCTTCCACGAACACAACCTTTCGTTTTCTTCTCCGCTATTTCTCCTTTCGCTTCCATTTAATTCCTCCATTTCCAATAGACAGTAGCGGACAGAAGTTTAAGGACACGTAATTTTACAATCTGCATATATTGCTCATGTATTCATCACTATTCATCGATTACCATGAAACACGAATTTTATTTATAGCGTTATCCCTTATAAATTGACTAATTTGATTCCGATGACTCTTTGGTGTTCAATATTTGTCATTGAACAACAAAGAACGTTTGAATGAATCTTTCTAACGTTAACGTTGTCCTTTAACACTTCACCGATTGGATGTCTATCAACATTTAGCTAACCCCACGGTGTCACACCTAACCGAACACTCTCCATCGCGTATTAAGAATTTATACTTTGGAAAAGCAGAAAATGCATTTGACGAACTGTGAACAACACTAGCTGAAGACTGACTAATAACAAAAGTAAATAGAATCAATCGCAGTACCTTTGTTGCGGAAGAAATGGGAGAACTTCCCATTCGGTTGGCTGAGTGTTAATGTACTAGATTCAAGAACATTTCTTATACATCTGTTTGTAATATACAGAATTTACAATTGCAAAGTTGAAAAGGAAATAGATTAGCATACATTCGAATCACTCTATCGATAAAAGTCAACAAACGTTGCCAAGAATAATAGCAATCGTTTTTGCAAATTTTGATCACAAAGTCCGAAACTCGTCAAATTGACGGGCCCCTAGTGAACCCGATGTTAAAATTCGCTAAATTTCCAGTTGAAGACACGAAGATGAGATTCAGCCTGACTCCGCAACCGGGAGAAAGTGGTTTCATACAATGGCTGGACGCGATGAAGATGGTCGCCAGGCTGCCGGGAGGGATTCCGCCGGAATTTCGAAAGAAGGCGAGTACCACGGGCGTAGAGACGCGCGCTGACAATTAGAACGTTGCTGTTTTCCGCGGGTCGAGAGCGCGTCCCTCGTTTCTACGTGTCCCTCTTTTATTTATCTCGTCTGTACTCGTTTCACAGTTATGGCTGACGCTGGCGGAACGTCATCTGGAGCAGCGCGGCGTGGATTGGAAGCAGGCTGAAAAGATCTGCTTCAACGAGTGGAGCAATCCTGACGACGAGGAGCTCGGTATACAAATCGTTAAAGTAAGACTGCAAAACGCGCATCCTGTTCTTTCTGCGAATAACTCTCGCGTATTAAAATTGTGATAAAACGGGAGGAATAAAATGCCCACATCCAACTCCTTCAACGTTACATTTATTTCGGTATTTTTTTAATAACATCAATCGTCTCCTCGTTAATACCTCTGGCCGAACTTTGCCGCTTTTATTCAAATTTTCCTTCGTTGACAGTAGCCTATAAAATGCTTAATGCATGGCATCCTCCAAAAATACCGCACCACTCAAGGGAGGGGGGGGGGGCAGCGGGGTTATATGGGGTTTGTACCCACTAAAATCTCCCCTGTGGCTTATCTGTATGTATTCGGGGAGCACCGTATACTCCGGAAGAACACATCCAGCTTGAATCCGAACCTAACCCGATCCAACCTAAGCCTCCAGTTCCCAACATTTTTCTAGTTCTTGCACACCTTCGGTCACAAGACATCCCTGCATTCCGCGATATTGAAACGTGCCAACATCAGTGATTCAGTTATTTAGTTTTGCGTGCGTACCATCATTCACGCGCCTTTTCAGGACCTACACAGAACGGGCTGCAGCCTGTTCTGCGGCGCAGCCGGCAGAGACAATCAAGCGGTGCTTCGCCGGGTTCTGCTCGGTTTCGCCCGATGGAACAAGTCGGTCGGCTACTGCCAGGGCCTGAACGTGTTGGCCGCCCTCGTTCTGCAGATCATGGATCGCGCCGAGTCAGCCGCGGTGAAGGTGATGATCTACTTGATAGAGGGTGTCCTGCCGGAGGGCTACTTCGCGGACAATCTGCGCGGCCTGTCCGTCGACATGGCGGTGTTCCGAGATCTGTTGCGGGCCAGGCTACCCAAGCTCTCGAAACATCTGGAGGCGTTGCAGAACGACGCGAAGGACAAGGCGACAGGTAATTAACAGACTGATTGAACAATTCGTAACACTTGAGTTCGATTCGTTTTGTCAGAACGCAACGACGATGTCGGATTTTGTCGGACAAGCATTTTGCTTTAAATAGTTTAACACGTTCAATGCCACACCAGTTTTACAGGATTTTACAGGGACGCCGCCACGATGAATTTTCTATTATACGATGCATATATTGTTGAAATGTTACCTACAATAAATAAGTTACAATGTGTAACTATTAATGTTTTATACTGCATTAATTTTTGCACACCGTTGCATTAACGATGTTAATAATAAAAAATTGATAGGAATTGACATTTTTTCAAATCATGCATTTCTATCAAGCTAGGCGCGCCTATCTCGGAACGCGAGTTCCTTGTGTATGCTGTGTTTACGATAGATTTCTGTGACAAATTGAATCGAATTCAACACGCTTAAACAGGGACAAATTCTGAGAATCTATGCGTCGACCTTAGTATATGTCTAACAGTGCGCAGTCTGTTTGTAACGGCGACAAAAATTTGTTCAGGCAGCAGCTACGAGCCACCCCTGACGAATGTGTTCACGATGCAATGGTTCCTCACTCTCTTCTGCCATTGCCTGCCTCAGGAGGCGGTCCTCCGTGTCTGGGATCTGATATTTCTGGAAGGAGACGAGATACTGCTGAGGACCGCGCTTGCTATTTGGGAAGGACTCTCGGAGTGAGTTGAAAATTGCTTGAAGGTGTAGACATATTCGTTTGATCCGGTACAATGCGTGTAAGAGGGTCTGGTTCTGCTTTAGTCGGATCATGACGGTGACATCGGCTGACGAGTTTTACAGCATAATGGGAGTGTTGACCAGGGAGATGCTCGAGTTTACGGACACTAATAACCTAGTAAAGGTAAGTTCGACGAGTGGTTCCATGAAAACGCGTTGAGAAGTGTACTCTGTACTCGGGGCCTAACGCTGGTGTTGTTCCAACAGAATATAGTTAGCATGGGACCTTTGCACGGTGTAACGGGACTGAGGGAGAAGCACAGATACAACATCACACCTTGGGCGAGAAAGCTCAGCGACGACGACGACAGCGACACGGAGGAGGACGAAAGGCTGGCCGTGGCCGCGGCCATGTTCAGCATGGCGCAACGGTTGAAGAAAGGTGCGTCGCCTCGAAAATACGTTAACATTGTGATCGTTGTACCGTTACGATGTTAATCGTGAATGCTTTTTAAATGGTGAAACCACGTTCGCAGATCGTATACCGCAAACGATCGGAGCGCTGCAGGCTATGGCGCCCAGCAGCGACAGGGAACGGCTCGCGCTGGACATCAGCACTTTGAAGCATCAGTACGCCAAGCTGCGGGAACGCCAACGACAGGCCCACATTATACTTTCCGGTAATTGCTGATCATAATCGCGAAATTAGACGTATTTGCCGAAGGTTCGAGTGGCACGGATGATGAATCATTGTCTCGTTCGTTCATCGCTTTCCCAGTCGCGTTGCTTTCGACGTCGATGTTTCGCTTGCGCTCGAGCGTCGATCGTAGAGCAAGAGACCGACCGGGAGTTGTGTCTGCTGCAAATTGAACGGCTACAGGAATGCATACATTTTTTTTTTTGTTTTTCTTGGCGCAGCTGCATGTGCAAGGCAGACCATGGTACCACCTCCTACTTCTCAGGCCATGAATCATCTTTTAGTGGGCAAAAATGCGCTCGTGAGTGGGAAGAATCGGCCCTTGAGCCTGCCTTCTGGTGCTCCGCCGGCGAAGGCGAGACCCGCGACTCTAAATCAAAATCGAAGGGACAGGCAAGGCGTCACGCTTCATTGGAAAGACACGAAGAAGCCGAAGCAAAAGCCTTCGAATGCACCAGGTACAGACGTTGCGCAGCGAACTCGCGATACGCTCCTGAGGAATTTATTTGTGATCACCGTATAAACTCTTTTCTTCCTCTCTCCTAAATTTAGTCGCTACAAAAAGGACGATCTTCTATTGATATTTTTATTTGATGAATATAACGAGAAGTTACCGGCCGAAGGTAAAGAGTTAGCGAGTGATGGTAGTATAGAAATCTGTACAGAAAGGTATACGTATGCATCTTCAGTTGACAAATATTCTCGTCGGATGGTGAAAAAGATTTACCTACAGTAGTAGAAATAGAATAACACGCCTAAAACTTGTGCTATTTATCATAGATTGCGTATAGGAAAGATTTTGCACCTAACCTATCTTTTTCTATGGAAATTTATGAGTTCGAACGGCTCCTCACGTTTTATTCTCACCCTCTTGTAAATTTGCAAAATTTGCAGAGACTACAACAATAATTAAATTCACTACAGCTTAAAATACAATATCCTATCATTATACAACGAAGTACTTGAATGAAATTTCGAGAAAATTTCCAAGAACTTCATTGTCAACCTGCCAGCCTATAAACAACCAACTCCCAAAGGGTATTGGATACCCATCGAAGCCACTCCTCAACCCCCGCATCATTGCCTACCGCATACCTTCACCCCAATTCCCTATTCGTGACTTTAAAAATTTAGAAAACTAGTCAACTCGTCATGATTTTGTATTTCTGTCAGACGCAACGGAGAACGCCGCTGCGGTAGCGGTGCAACCTACGGAACCCGAGCTAGTCTCACCGAAACGCGGGAACGGTGACAGTGACAGCGACAGCACGTCGACGGAACTGTGCGACGAACCGGATCGCCTGAGTGACGTGGACAGCGAGGACCTCACGTCGGCATCCGAGTCCTACGTTGCGCCAACGGACGAGGAGAAGGCCTCTCGCGCGGACGGAACGCCTGCTCCCGAGAAGACAACGCTCGATCGTGCGTTGCCCGTGGAAACTAGCAAACCGATCGATGCGGAATGCTCAGGGGTCGCGAAAACCAGCGACGAGAACCTGGGCGACATGTCCATCGCGAAGATCACGGATCAGATAAGGCGGCTGTCCGCGGAGGATGACAATAATTCGATGGTTCCTCAGAAATTTAGCGCTCAGAGCAAAGAGTCGCCGGAAGACTCATCAAAGAATGAGTTGGAGAACGAGAAATCGGTATCAGTCCTGACTGTGGAGTGTACCGTGGACACGGATATAGATAACAAGCCGTTGGCACTGGACGAGTACGAGTATTTAGGTATCACTGGCAGTACGATCAATTTGAAAGAGGACCAGGTGTTGGTGCACGAAACGCATCGATCTAAACAGACCATCGAGGAAGCTGCGAACGTGCCCGGAGAAGAATCTGCGATGGTGAAGGATGACCAGATCGAAAAGAAGGAGACCGCGATCGTTAAGCAGGACTCGAATTACTCTCAGAACTATTTCGATTCGAATTATTCGACACCGTTGGACTCAAAGTACGATAAAATCGTCGACAAATCACCGATCCCCGATCCGAGTACGGAAGATGAAACGAAGTCGGACCTTCGACTCAAGGCACCCTTCGATTTCTCTAGCAGACTGTCCTTAGACTCGAAACCATACGAGAGCTCGAAAACGACTAGTTTGATGAGTGACACCTCGTTCACGGTGAGCGCCGAAAGAACGTCTTACAGTAAAACGTACACCGATTACCTTCCGATTTCTCCCACAACGGTAAAGACAACACCGATCATACATGGAACGAGTAACATCGCAGACCTGATCTTTGAAACTTCTGCAAGATCGGATCCAATATTGGACAGGACGTCTTACAGCGGCAGATTGTCCACCACGCAAACGAAGATCTATTCGGACCTAGCGAAAAGTCCCAAGACACCGGAAAGCAACAAATCGTTCAGCTCAGGCGAAACCATGGGACCCGACTCGAAACCGTCGAGTTTAACAGT
Organism: Tetrapedia diversipes; assembly: GCA_033822845.1. Lineage (NCBI taxonomy): Eukaryota > Metazoa > Arthropoda > Insecta > Hymenoptera > Apidae > Tetrapedia > Tetrapedia diversipes. The sequence goes on along the minus strand of JAOPTO010000606.1, from coordinate 918,316 downwards.
GAGCCCAAGAACACCCGTGAGATCGAATTCCCGAGATTTCTCCATGGACAAGTCCGTGTGCTCCTCCGTCAGCTCTGACTCGAAAACGTTGGTCCTTCGCTCGGTAGATTCCGACAGCGCCAGAGACAGCGCGAAGATGGACACCAAGAAAACGTACGAGATGTCCAGCTCGACGACACCCATCAGCATGGACTCGCTGAAGAACAAGTCGGAGACGAGTCCGAAATTAGCGGTGAGCAGCTCCAGCGAGTCGTGCAGCCCCAGTAAGCTAAAGTCTTCCGAGAGGTCGTTCAGTTCGGATCTACAGTCGCCGATAAGTGCCAATTCCATAAAGTACACCTCGAACTTCGGTAGACGAGGCCAGGACGACGTGTCTGGTTCGTCGTTGGACCTGAGCAGCGCCACCTCTCCGTTTTATCCGATCTCGAATCCGAATCAAAAGGCGTCACCGACATCTCCTTACGGCGTGTCCAGACGACGGTCCAGCCAGGACAGCACCGAGACGTCACCCGAGCAGAAGTCGAGCAGCTCGAGGGAATCGAACAAGTTTCTGGGCTATCAGCCGAAATTCGACGCCACGCTGAAGGCGCGCGATGTTAAGGACACGAACGGCGTGCAACGAAAAGGCGAGAGTTACGCGAAACCAGAGTTCATTAGCAAGAAAGAGGACTCGAGCCTGGGTCTGGCGGAGAGGAGGAACGGCGGAGATGTCGGTTACTATCGGACGAGCAGCGATTACTATCGCGAAGACAAGGACGCGTACGACGACGGTGGTGACGATCCTCTGTCAGAGAAAGACGTGGTACCGTCCCTGCCTCAGGAGAAGCTGGACAAACGCTACCTGAACTATCGTTACAGGGACCGATCAAAGTTGCTGGAGAGAAGCTCCAGCAGTTTGGACAGCAGAAGGTACGCCGACATGAAGTCGTCCACCTCTACGGACGAGTTCGCTACCTCGATCACGAAGAAGCGGTCCAGCGACATTTTGGAGGACATCAAGCACCTTGAGGCGAAGGCGAACGACGGTTCATCGGACAGTGGGATGCTGACGAAGAAGAGCAGCTACATCTGGGAGGACATGAAGAGTTTGGAGGCCAGAAGGCAGGACACGTTTAGCAACTCGGCGAGCACCTTCTCTAAGCATCGTTTGGAGATCCCTGACATAAGCGTGACCGGGGAGGGCAGGAAGTCGTACGTGGTGCATCCGCGGATCAACATCGACGAGAACAGCGACAGCATACTGAAAACCGTGGCGCGCGGCAAAACTAACGACGACCGGGACGACGACGGCAGGGAATCGAAGCTTGGCGTGTGGACGAAGGTGAAGCCGCGCAAGAAAAGCGACAACGGGCGGAGAAACAGCGACAGGGCGTTGAAAATCATCCAAGAGAACTCGGCGATACTTCAGAAGATCCTCGCGTGCCAGGCGAAGAAGCGATTGCCTGACTTAGAGGAGATATCGAAGGAAATCACCATCAGCCCTATAAATGAGGAGATCTCGAAGATCTTTAGCCCAATATTGGAGAAGATGGGGCTGAACGAGCACGAGATCAACGAGGAATTAGCTAGGATCAATTTCAAGGACTTCGATAACATGACGGCCACCAGCGTGTCCGAGTTCGACGCGAAGATCAACGAGGAACTGTCTAAGCTCTCTCTGATCGACGAAACGGAGCAGATGGACCAGTTCGACGTGGACGACGTGATATCGCACGAGTACCTGGACACCAGGGAGGCTCTGATAGATCGCAAGATAAACGAGGAGCTGTCGAAGTTGTTGGCCAACTACGAGGAACACTCCCCGGCCAGCATGGTGACCCTCGACAAGGAGCCATCCAGCCAGAACGTCAGCGAAATCGAGGGACTGGATCTGTCCAGCATCTCCACGAACGTGTTCTCTTACAAATCGTCGAACGACTCCATCGACACGAGAAGCGACCTGGGCTCGACGCAGGAACCGTCTGTTCCCATTGACAAGTTCCCCAAGTACACCGAGAGCGTGTTACCGTACGCCGTGCCGAGGTATCAACTGGACGACTCGTCGCCTAAGAGCGACATAGACATCTACAGAGAATTGGAGAAGCTCGACAAGATCTCTTCAGCGCAGGTGTTACCAGACCCCGTACTGGAGCTTCCTCAGAAGGAACTGTCCTCGATTCCCTACGTTCCGAGCATGTCACCGTTCAAAGACGTGTCGCCATTGAGGTACACCTCGAAACCCGTTCAATACGACACTTCGCCCTTGAAGACCGCTTACGACTCCTACAAAACGTTCGACTACAAGTCCAAACTATCACCGAAACACGCTGCTACCAACCCGTTCGTGACCGTTCCGTACGAGAATCCAGTAACAGACACCCCGTTCGAATACATCAACCATAAGCCGGAGATCACGATCAACGCGTACGATCTGCACCTAAAGAAGAGTCCCATGCTGACCAAGGAGTCGTTGGAATTTCGCGTCAGATACGAGGAGGATTCGAGCGGAGAGATTGGCGCCGACTACGTGTCCCTTCCTTTTGACAGCAAATCGATCACCGTTCCGAGCAAGTCTCCGTATTACAGTAACGGGAGTAACGATCCGTTGACGCCCACCAAATACATCTCCAAGGAGGAGAGATGCTTGGACGTAGCCGCCACCTCGTTCCTGGACTACTCGAACGAAACGTCCGATATCCTCCGTCGCAAATACGATCCATTGTCCCCGAAAGAGTACCCCCACGGAACGAGCATGGAGTACGATAGGCGTTTGAGCACACTGCCCTCCATTGAGGCGGTGTCCGACGTGGGATCGTACCTACCCATCAGGCATCGGGACTATCACCCGTTGTCGCCGAATCGTCAGTATCCCGATCAGCACTTTCCTTTCGCCGTCAATCACTACGCCTCGAAGCTCTCGCCAGGCCTGTCCGACGAGTCGAAACGACCCGTGTCTCATCCGGAGTTCCCAGGCAAGATGAACGCGGTCGAGAAGTACGCGGAGTTGCCCGATAGAGGGTCGAGCAGCTACAAGAAGTCGTCTCTGAGCCTGGGAAACATTGGTAATTCGAGCAAAACCACCGAGAACGATTACAACGCGGTGACCAGTCCGAGGAGTCCGTTCAGCCCGTTTCCTGTCAGGAACGCCCCTAGGAAGCCGAAAGAGCTCACGCTGAAATTGGGACTCTACTCACCGAAGAGCTCCGACATGGGACAGCTGAAGAGGTCGTAGTGTAGGACGATAGAAACTCTGCTTCTGGTTCGTTTGTCCACGTTTTAAACGGTTGCTCGTTGGTTCTGCGAACAGGCGCGGGATCCGTTAACGATGCGACTCGAATGATAACAAAGCAGGCCTAAATTGTTGTTTCTCGTTCGCCGACTCTGACGCGTTTCAATTGATCCGCGACTTGTTATCGATCTTATGGTGTATCATGCGAGCGTTAATCGTAAGAACCGCCAGAAGCTTGTGTTTGTCTGACGAGAACGCGTGAGAATCGAAAATTGAACGATGATCCGTTTAGTCTAAGCTTGTCTCTTCGGTCTAGCATGGTTTGGTAATACGAAGGAATCCGTCAGAAGGGGACGCAAGATTTATAAACGTTATCGCTCAACGATATCGGACGTTGCACACGATTTCCGCACGATATGTTGCATACTTTCCTCTTATTGTTAACGATCGTTAACTCCGTTTTTGCCAATTGTTCATAGTCTACGAACGTTGACTAATTGCGAACGTTGTTTTTTTACGAGCTCCGCTTGGCACGGCTTTTAAACAGAGAAACAAGAAAGCGAGCGAGCTGATAGAAAGAGACCTCAAAAGAAGCTTGTAGAGATCCTCAGCGAGAACCAACTCGTGCGATTTCTAATGCGACGATGCCTTCAATCTCCCTCCAATCGCGCGGCGAAGAAAATCGGTGAAAATCGCGATAACGTTCTAGCCTGCGGAACCACGTGATTCTCCAGGAACGGTAAACAGGAGGAGAAAGAAAACGGGGAGCCAACGAGGGAAAACGCGCGGTTACAAAATGCCTTCCATTCCCTCGAACGAAATCCGTTCGTTTTACCATGGTAATCTCGCATGCGATCGTAAATCACGACAGCGATCGCGAGATCGTGGTAACGCGAAATTTCCCTTCGAATAGATACTCTATATAACGCAGCCACAGATTGTATAAAATTATAAAAGTTGTTACGACCACGAGGTCTCGATATAGAGCTTAATTTGTCGGCACGTTTCGCGTAGGAACCTGGCGGGGGCCGCATCGTTTAAACAAGAATCGGGGCGCCATTACGTCTGGCCACGGACACGAAAGGGGCAGAAAGGAGGAACAACAAATTGTACATAACTATATAGACGTTAATTGTATATTATTAAACGGACGAGAGTGAGATACAGAGGGAGATCAGGAAGAGGCGAGGGAACTTCAAAGTCGCTCGAAATCTTTTTATATAAAATAAAAGTAGTATTTTTAGATGTTTCTAATATGAGATAATATCCTCGTATTGTTGCCATTGTTCAATACACGCACACGCTGTTAGTTGCGAGCGTCTCGCCCGGTCGAATCTGTTCGCTCTATTGAAAAATATAAAAAGCGTGAATAAAATAACGAGAGCGTTCTTTAATCAAGTATCTGTTTTGTATTAGTCTATCGTTATGCTAAACATAACCTCGAGAAATGGGCGAACGCCTACGAGAAACAGCGCGTGCGAGTTTAGCTGAGCTACGCTTGTCACGAGGGCATCGTTCTTCTTGCAAATGAATTCGTTCCGGGTACGATTGAAAAGGAAGCGATTCTTTGTTCGATAGGAATTCACATTTAAAGCAACCTACAGGCTTCCCGTTCTTCGAACAAAACAATTTGGAACTGAAACGGTACTCGGTTACATTTTGCGCGTGTTCTGCAACGGCTACGGGAAGTATTTCTACGCATTCGTATCTTTTCTCTCCGCTCTTTTTACGACACTAAACTTTTACAGCCAAATAAAAGTATCGTTACCGGCAAGCGATACGCGATTGATCAATATACGTGAACGTTAGAACGTACACTTTTTGCACCGCGATAGGCAAGGGTGACGCGACAGATCCAAAAATTTCGTTCGATCCGTAGCCTCCTCGAGTAAAGCGTTGACGAAGCGACACCGTGAAGAAAAGGGACGCACACGAGCGGATAACCAGCGATTTATTTTCATTGGCTTGCGTGTAGCGCTGTAGATGTCGATCTGTCAAGCATTACGTCCAATTTAATCACCGATGGCGGGTAGATTCGTCAATTCGATGCGTGCAGATTTTTATATACGCACCTGCCAAAAACACGGACGGAGGAGAGACCGTAGTGCGAAACGGTTTCCCGAGATCGAGAGAGAAGGCGAGGATCGTCGACAGAGCTTCCGGGGTAGCTGCGTTAATGTGCCTGTACGATCAACCTGAATTTACAACGACGTATCGAGACTTTCGTCCCGAGAAAGCGAAGATCTGCGCGTCCGCGAAGGTCGGAAGCGCGCCAGCCGCGACAAAATGGCCGTTCGGTTTTCACTCTGCGGTCGATCGCTTATAAGAGAATTCTGCTACTCCATTTCGACCAGCCTCTCTGCACAACTCGCTGAATCGTCGCGAATAATAAGCATGGATTCGCAGCTTCAACGATCTACGGGAGCTGAGTAGATCGCAGCACGCGAGGCTTTCGCGGTAATTTTGCTTCTGAATAAACGGCGTATGGTTCAACCGAGCGAAAGTGAAAGCTTTGAGAAGGTTGAGTTAAAAGTGGGGGATCGAGGAATTTTTAAGCTTAGCGATTATAAGAAAATTCTATTATCAGAACAGATTTGCCTTCCTATCAGTTGCAATAAACGAGGTTCTACCGTATCTCAAGCCCAGAACGAGAATGTTATTATTCTTATTCAAGGCTTCCAGATGCAAACTACGAACGTGTAACAGGAATTTCAAGGATTTATCGTAACTGCACGATATTCTATGGTGGTGGCGACAAAGGATACTTCTCACTTCCACTTACATATCTATTTGAGCATGCGCGTCAAAAGCTTCACTTTCGCTCAGCCAAACTGTACACCTTTCATTCCTCGTGAACAGATCATCTTTATCGTATATGCTGTTCACGCGATGTTTTCACGGCGATCGAGAACGAGAAACCACCGCCCGAGGACACACGTTGTGACGTTCTTCCGCTGACGCGCGGCCAAATTCAGTGTGAATCGAGACGATATCCGGTTCGGTAGCCTGTGAGAAAAATAGAAAGTATTCGCAAAAAGGTGCTTTAACGAGGCATTGGAGCGTTAAGACGAAACAGAGATGAAACTATACGTAGGATCTAGGTAGCCCGTAAGGAAATCGACGATAATGATTGTAGACTGCGGATTTCTTATGCATTTGTAGGAGATTCAAGTATGTAAAAGACAGAATATCCTAAATATAGTATTGCTCTTCGAAATTAAGATATATCCTATCTAGTATTCCAAAATAACAGAAAATTTGAGTATTAACCCTTTGACTGCCACGGGCGCGCATATGCGTTTGATGAAAGCTACTCGCGTGGATTATGGACGCGTATATGCGTATATGTCAATTTTTCCTTGCTCCCATTTAGAGCAACACAATTGCTAATAGAGCGCCGTCCACGCGGGGCACTTCGACCGGGAGTATTTATCACTCAAAGGGTTAATGATACCACTTAAAAAGCAGTTGGAAAGAATTAATTAGACCGTTCATGGACCTCTGCGAAGCCCTTAGAACCTTCTTAAAAAGCGAACCAAAACGTAAAGCTTCGAATGTTCCAATGTATATTGTGAAACGGGAAACAAAATTTAAGATAGGATATTTTAATCTAACAGGGCAGACTACATGTTTTATTATTGAAAGGGTGAGATGGATCTCTATTGAAGTTACATATCTTTAATTGTGCTTATAAAAAGACGCATTTGCAAACAAATCCGCAGTCTGATAATGATGATGATGATTATTATAGTTAATCGTTCGTTGTGTCTCGCGAATGGTCGTTCTCGAAAGACGTGATCGCGTCGGTCGTTGTTGATTCCACAATCGTTCGGTTCGTGGATTCGGTTCACCTCGTTTCACCGACAATTTTTTCCCGGATGCATCGTTGATCCGACAATATCGATAAAGCGGTTCGTTCGTTTTTTTAAAGCCACCATCCCCTTAAAGGCGGAAGCATTTTTTAACGTACGCACTAAAGTTAACACGAAATCACCGTTCTGAGGGCGGCGGAGTCTTTTCTACGCAGGTAATCGAAATGAAATTAGTTTCAAGGCGAATCGGAGGAGGATGAGGTCGCCTTCCTGAGACGATCGTTGTCGCGGAGAACGTTGACGTATTTGACGAGGGCACACGAATCCTATTAGATCAAGTCATTTATAAAGAAACGTTATATTTACAAAAGGGTGCGCGTACGAAGTTGTTACACGTTGTGACGTTTTGTGAAAGTTGTTGTAAATACCTGTCGGTACGAGTCATGCCAGATATAAGACTGTATATTTGAAGAGCATAGAGATATAAGTCGTTATGGATAAAATAAACGGAATAAATATATTGAGAGACACACATTACGTTCTCGTATGCCTTTTCTCAATTTTACGCACAGCGGCTGTAGAAGTTGTTGTATCCGTGTTTTCTCTTCGAATAGATTCGACGCTTTCTTTTAACAATACCGTGAAAGCAACGGTAGTTCGTTGTATTATTTTTCTAACAAACATATGTTGTCCCGATCCTTGTAGAATATTTAAAATAACAAATACTCTTACTGTTCGAGCGATTTTGCAAGCAATTATGATTGACGCGCACGGGTATGCCCAAATCATGTTCTGCAGCCGGTGTACGCTCGAAATAAATGCCTAATACCCATTAACAATTTACTCTGCATTCTGTAGTAGAAATATCCCACTCCTGGGAACCTGTTTCGCGAAGAACAAATGTCCGTCACTTTTTTCCACGCAAGGTGCTCGAAAGTTTTAATTGGAAAAAAAAAACGCAACGGTCGAAAAGGGCGATCGAAAAAATGGAACTGTTCGAAACTTATCGACCGAAACGCCCGGCGTACCTTTTTCCAGCGTGAACACAGCACCGATATCTTGCGCTCCGGTGGACATTTCATTTCGTTAACGCGATTACGCGTATTCGTGCTCAGAGTATCGCGAACTCATTTTAATTGGGATTACGTTTCAATTAAAACTCCGTTCCCCATTAGGTGATAGCGCTGAGTTTTGGAGGAATAATTGATACCAACAACACGTAATCCGATGGCGCGCGGGCCTGGGATAAAATATGCATGTTTGCCAATCAAGAGGTGTCCAGGGTTACACACACCTGCTCGATCTCTATCCATCCTGGATAAATATGCGATTACCGCCAGACGCCTGTGCTGCAGGGCCTCGTGTACCCAAATGCACACAGAGGAACGTACAGGGTGTCCCGTGTGCAATTGTTCGTTGAAATTTTGCCGAAATATCTTAAGATAATTGAACAAATTTATTTTACTAATTACATCTCCAACGATGAATTCGATTGAACGATACCAGCCACTTGGTCTTTCCAGTCAGTGGAAGATATTTATTTATGGGGAATATTCAAAGAAAATAACGATTCGCAGCTGCGATGTTCATATTTGGAATTAATTAATCGACGGGATTAATATTCGAAATAAAACACTTTGTTTAGCCACAACAAAGAATATTATTTACTACTACTACTAATAATAATAATAATTCCCACTAACTTTGTTATCTTTTTCTCATTTATAGCTGCAGAATACGTTAGCTAAATTTCAATAGAAATTCACTGCACACCCGGTACACGTACGTTCAACGTGTACGTCGCACGAGACGGAAACAGCAAACACTGATACCTTTGAGTCGAGTACCGATGAAATTTTAATGACGCACAAAATCGGAAACGCGTTCACCTTTCGCCGGTTCTCCGTTGTGTTTCGCACGTCGGCTTTACACCGGCCGCGTTCGGGGGGAACCGCGTTTTCATTTATAAATTAAAACGTGCCCAGAACAATTATGCATTATCCAGATTTCGCGAGAATTAGTCGATCGAACTTTATTTAACGCCGCCCGACACTCGTTCGCGGGTTCCTTTGATATCGAAACGGCAATCAGCCTGTAAACGGATTAACGCGTTCCCCGCATCATTTCGGATAATTTCTCGGTGATTATGCCGGCGCGTCATTCTCTAAGTTCCCACAATTAATAAAAACAATGGAAACAAGCTTTTCATTAATCACCATAATAAATCGATCCCGATAAGTGTTCCGACGCACGAAGAAATCGCAAGGCAATAAACAAGGTCGAGATAAAAATGAACTCCGTTCGTCCTATCTGTTTTTTATACATCGGCGATGAGCTCGATTTTGCATAAAACAGCACACCAATCTGCACCTTTTAAATTTTGCACAGGTTTAACACATTCGCGGACGTGAATGCTATAGAATTCAAATTTTAAAACCAATTATTATTGATTTAATTTTATACAACCCCGATTCAAATATCGTCGTGGATGCTATATAGCATACGTTGCATATAACTGTTAAAACGTGATATTCTGATTACTCTTACAAAATGTGTCTAATCTCGTTTCGGATATAACAATTAATTTAGAAATTAATTTAGTCCATTTTTGCGTCTCACTGAGCTTTTTACTCTCCGCGAACGTGTTAATCGTGAATGCAACTTTACATCCGTTGCTCCCGGTACGCGCCTCTATAACCTGTGAAAACAAACAGGACTGCAGACAGGGGAACACGATTTTTCGAAATTATACACTTTTGAATATTAAACTGGACGAAATCCGTTTGATTTCGCGAAACCCTACTCTCTCTTTCTCTGTCTCTCCTCTTCCAGTTCCACCGTTTTCCTTTCGTTTCCATCCCCGTCAATCGAATTCATTACCGCCGCGTTGGCTTTGAGGACTTCCGGCTTGCGCGCTGACACGCCTCTGCCCCCTCCCGCCCCGGATAAAGGACACAGAAGTTTAATAAATCCATTGAACGCGTTTAACACGCGGACAGAGCCGCGCGCGTAAGCGGAGCCCGCTTATTGCCGACGCAACATATTCAGCAATTTGTCCGTTCGATGAGATATCCGTCCTCGCAATTTATCCGTTTGGCAAAATGACAATTCGACAGTTTGCCCCGGTGACAAGCGCGCGTCCGTTCGCCGATTGGATACCATAACCCCCGTCCGTGGCGCGATCCTTTCGTTCAATATTTTTTTTTTTTTTTCACTTCGTAATAAATTCGTTTACCTTCGGCCCACCGAGTTTTTTTCACGAGCCTCGTTTGATTAACTACGAGCGGATCGCGTAATTTCCCAGGGAAATGCCTGGGACTGCCGATGGGGGGCCGTAAATTCTTCCAACGTGTCGAGCTCGCCGACAGTGAACGGAAAAAAAAAAAATAGGGGAGAAGAGTCGGTGGACGAACATCGCCAATTTTTCCGTGTCGATCGTTCGAATTTCCAGCTCCACGGCTGCCTCGACTCGGGTCGCCGAATATCCCCCACCGGTTAAGAAAACACCAAGGGAAGCGGAACATGGAGGTGGAGACAAAGGATCCGGGGAACGAGAAGTAATGGCGAGGCAGAGGTATTAAACGCTAAGGAAACCGAGAGAAAGAAGCGACGTTGACTAATCGCGAGCGCGATTTGTTCTTTTTTTTTTTCTCCCTTTCACCGGCTCCGCTCGGCAAAAATCTTTCCTCGGGAAAAGGAACGTCGCGGTACAGAGGCGGAAAGCCTCGTTGGAACGTGCTTACAATTTCTGATGCCATGTTTTAGTCCACGCCCGATGTTGCGAGATATCCCGCCCCAATTATTCTGTAAATTGCGATAAGCATCCGAGCGGCGGCGCAAAGCTTGAAAGCGGAGCGTGGAATTCATCCATCCGTTTCGTCGATCGTTCGGATTCCTATCTCGTGCCTCGGCCCGTGCCGTCTGCCTAAGGAAACAGCGAGAGGGAGGAAGTATTCGCTTCGAGAAAGGAAACAAAGAAGCCTGGGGGACGGGACACGGTGAGAGACGCTAAACGATAAGAGGAACGAGAGAGGCGCGGGTAAGAAAAGACACAAAGAAGCGGAAAACTGGGGATGCAAATGAGAAACATAAAGTAGGGAGTTCAACGGATAGCGGTCGCAGAGAGGATATTATGTGTGCGTGTATTAAAATTATGATAAAATAGAATAATAAAATACCACGTGCAATCGAGTGGATGCGAGTTTAGGAAAATGTGACGAGTGCTCGAGTTGAGCGATAGCCGTGTGAACGTAGAATGTTTGAACTCGAGTGTTTCTAAGGCGCGAAAGACGAACACTTGAGAAAACTGAGCGACTGAGGAATTTTGGGTGAACGTGACCGAATGCATCGAGTGAGAACGATTTAGAATTAGAAAGAAAGGAAACGAGGGTTTGAAAGAATATGTTACGGGGAAAATGCGAACGCGAACAGAAACTGATTGTGAAGGAAGTAAGAACGTCGTAGTTGTTCAATTGAGAAGTCGTTTAAATTGTTACTATTAAACTATTTTAAATACATATATTAATATTCTAAGCATTTCACTTTATTTTACTCACACCCGAGCCCTGCCATCCTCTCTCTACTAAATAATAAAAGTAGAACTTTCCTATATTTATTTCTGTTCTTTTTATAACGTCACTCGTCTCTTCGTTACCATCCCTGGCCGAACTTTGCCGCCTTTATTCAAATGGAATATGTGTCGCGTAGAATAAAAAAAGAAAAAAATTAATTAATTTACAATACACGCGAAATGTTTTACCATATAAAACAGCTAAATTTAAACGACAAAAACCACTATTGGCGCGGCTGTATTTTTTACAGCTCTGAAAACTCTGAAAAACGTTGATCTAATAATTTGAAAATCAAAATTGTCAAGCTTCGAGTCTTGAACATTTTCATCCATCAACAAGCGATTTTCCGATCCTTTTTTCATTCCCCCAGCCCCCGTTACAACGACTGCAACAGCGAACGAGATTGACCGATTGTTTGCGTCCAACAGTGTCCCATTCTTCTCGCTACAAATCGAAGGAAATTACCGGGGCTGCCATAGTGGATACGAGCGACGGTATGCATCGAAATTCCGGCGATCCGGTAAAAATCGGTTCCGAGAGACGGCCAGAGGACCGGCGGAGGGCCGCGTAGTACGCGATTGATCTGCATTGTAATGGGAAAATTTGAAAGTGCGCGCGCTTGTCGCCGCGGCCCGCGAATTACCGGGCCATTTTCGAGGAAATTTCGAACAGAAAAACGCGGCTCGCCCAGCGGTGCGCACACAGGCGGTCGTCGATCTGCATTTTAATACGGGAATACACCGGGGAGAAGACGGTAACGTTGTAACCGGGAAAGATAAAACGGTTTCACTTGCCGGGAGTATGGCCCGGCGCGAAGCTGAAGCACGGTTTTAGAGAAATTTCGCCCATCGCGATTCGTACAGCGTCGCGACATTCCCCGTGTAAATTTTAGATCCCGAAATTAAGAACGTTCATTTCGCGCTCGACTTTTATTTCGCTGCTGCGAATTCAAGTGTTACTGGCCGGGGATCGGCATTGAATTAAACGGGACCGGGCGTTAAACCGTGAAACGGTCATGCTCGAGTAATAACGGGATCGTTTTAACGTCATTTTTGCGACAAATAATATTTCCTCGCCGCTTCGTGCATTAACCCAGAATTCTTTATAAGTTTCTGCGGATTAATGTCGTTTAATTGGAATTTAATAGCGTCGCTTCCATTTCTATATAATGGATAAACATGAGGAAAAAGACATTGTAGAAAGGTAACGTTCGTATAGCATAAACGTGGACGTTAAGTGCAACCGAACTGAGAAAAGTAATTAAGTTTCTGTATAACTATTAAGTATTTTAAACAAAGAGGGTACGTTAATAAAAGAAATGCCAAAAATTGCAAAGCGAAATTCTGTTACATCATTCTGGAAGAACGTAAACGGTACCGAGATCAGGGGATCTCTTTGTACATAACTAGCTGATTTTGTACTTGTACAGAAACGATATACAACGGTGTCATGAGGAAATATAGCAACAGAACGCTTATGATAGGACGGCATGAAAGTTACAGCAGTATCGATCAAAATCTGGAACGTGACATCGTATCCAGGCGACATCTAGTCGTAATGAATTGATGCTGAATTGATGGTAGCGAAGTGTACGCGGGTGCTCGTGCGCGTTACACAGGTCGCCCGTTGTCTAACTGGAATTATGCAATCAAATGACACAATGGTTCAACTATTATGTATCAGGCAAGCGACCAACTTGCCCGCAATGAATGCAACGGTGACAATACCAGGCCCCGTCTCTTCTCCTGTCTACTGCAGCGCCGGTGTACTCGATATTGCCGAATTCTCGTGAATAATAATTGTCGCAACGTAGGGTGCATTCCCTGTGCATCTGACGTGGGTCGTTAAAAATCATTCCTGATTTATGCGTTTGCGATGTTCGCGAGGCGAGATCTTGAGACTGACGGTAATACAATACCTAATCGAAACGTTTGTAGATTTTATACGATTACGCTATAAAATCGGATTTTCGAGTGTGTGAAAATTTAGTGAATAGTATTAATATTACTACTGAATAATACTGTTGAATAGTATTAGTAATAATATGCATAAATCTTACAATACTTTTGAAACGTCGTACTTCTGTTCTGCTCTTATTAAACATTTAAATGACAGCCTGGATACGTAGCCACAATGATCGAATATTTAGAATTTGAGAAACTTTATAGACACAGAGATCCCGCGATTAATTTATAAGCCGACACGGACATTACAAATAACATCCATCGTCAGCGTACAAGGTAATACGTGTACGTAATTGAACGTGGAGGCTAGAAGACTTCTAGTGGATCGTGTAACGCGATTCCTTAACGAGTCCATTAAAATGACGGGACATTATTTTTCGCTTCGTTATCGATCGAATTAACGAGCGGAAAGGCTACGTCCGTTTTCACCCATCGCCGTCTCTGCTTTCAGCAAGGAAAAGAGCGGCACTGCGGGAAAGAGAGGTACTACACGGGTTGAAAAGGGAAACGCTGGGCACAGAAGAAGTACGAGGCTCGCGTTCCCTGATTAAAATCGTGGCTGCAATTATGCGCCTTCTGCGTCGTAGCTACGATTCGTTAAAGAATCGCGCGAGGGTATTTTTATGAACGCGCCCCGAACGAGATCCCCGCCTCTGCCGTCTGTTCGCGACCAGAGGAACACAGGCGTAACACGGCTGCGGTGGGCGTGGGGGCGGCAAGAGGGGAAAGTGTAATGGGATGTTTAAATTTGCAAAGGTAATAATCGGACCGGCGGTGCTTCAATTGAGATAAGAGCGGCGTCGGCGGTGCCGGGCCGCCTTTTGGCAGCGGCCATTAGCATTGAAACATCGACGCGGGGATCCGCTGATGCGGAAACGAAGCTGCGCAGTCCAGAGGGGGGCAGGGTGGCGGAGAGGAGGGAGGGTAAAAAGTTGCAGGAACGCGATAGACAGGCCGTAGTGCTCGGCCGTCTGCGCCATGATTTTTTTCATCCGGCAGAGTGGAATCGCCAACGCATCGCCATTATTGAAAGATGAAGAGGGCGCGCGGGTAACACAAGGAAGAGATGCCGGACGCGCCCCGCTTGAAAACTTTTCATCCGTTTGAGTTACCCGCCCGATGAATACATAAAAAGAAAAAAACAGAGAAAGATAGGGATAGAGAGAGAGAGAGAGAAAGGGGTGAAATGGGGGAGAGAAAGGAACGCTGCCTCTCCGGTTGGTTGGTTGCGTGATCTCGGAAATGGCAAATGAGGACGGGGGGGGGGGCGAAAGAGATTATCATCGAGAGCGAAAACGCTATCGCGTGCCCCTGCCCGCTCCGCCCCGCGTCGAAAAGGCACGACCCTTTGAATCTGGGCTTGATTAGCGGGAAAACGTATCCGACGCACGAAAACAGGTACGACCGCGGGGGAATTATCGCGATCGCTGATGACATATCGTGGCACTTGTTAGGGAGAACGACACCGGTTTTGGATTGCGATACATGCTACGAGAATTGCACGGGATATCGTATAAATTCACTTGAGAGAAATGTATACACTGTTCTGTGCGTCAAGAGGAAAAAGAAGTATTGAGAAGAGAAACGATCGTTCGTTTTCGACAGAGCAATAAATGCTTTTGTCGATGCTAATTGCGTCGCGATGACAATTTTGCATACCTATATCTTCTTGACAAATTTCCAGTGCATCGAACGATCCTCGATTTCCTTGGCCATGGAAATTGCGGGCAAGATAATTATGACGGGACCGACATAACCATGCTATTGTCCTTAATCGATTTCCCATTCGTCGAATCATAGGAATGGTAATGCGATTTGATCGATGGAACCGAAACGTCCCCGGAGGCGAACGCAAAATCTTAATGCCCGTTTTTATCGGTCGTTCCAGCAACGTCTAATCGAGGGGAAGCTGGCCATTTTGTCTCCGAAACTCTTACGTCCACCTGCCGACGATGAT
Organism: Tetrapedia diversipes; assembly: GCA_033822845.1. Classification (NCBI taxonomy): domain Eukaryota; kingdom Metazoa; phylum Arthropoda; class Insecta; order Hymenoptera; family Apidae; genus Tetrapedia; species Tetrapedia diversipes. Next base: position 902,804 of record JAOPTO010000606.1, on the reverse strand, counting down.
TACGCGTTGCTTGCTGCGCGTTCGCCGACAGTGACCAAACCACAGCGTACGTGAACCGATAATAATGCAAATTTCCATCTTATCTGCCCTACATTCGTCAAGATTGTGACTTGACCTAAAGGGAACTAAATTTCGTCAGATTTTGGTACGGTTATAGCGCGTGTAACGCGTGACTTGCAGCGTGAACAAGATGGCGGCGATACAGGACAAATTTTAATGGAATAAATACGCTAAGAGCTTAAAGTAAGAGATCGAGGCTTAATTAAATGCTAAAACGCTATTGACGGTTTACCGATTACTGTAAAATAAAATCCGTTGATCATCCAGAAAAAGATTAAACCATTGTAAAGTTAGCCCACCCCGACCGGCAGACTGAAGAATAATAAATTAGGTGGTATTACGCTCTTCATCGTTATTGTATGTAGAACAGGAGCGGCCTGGATCTCGTCGTGTTAATGGCAAGACAAGTGCGCCATAAGATTTAATCCTCCGGGCTCGGAATTGGCTCTGACATCGTTAAGCATCGCTAGCAGCTTTCAACACAGAGAATTAATTTCTGAGCTTACCCATTTCTGGCTTATACATCAGGCATGTAGCAAAAAATAGGGCCATTTAGGTTAGAGTGTCATTATCAGCTTCCTGATAAAGTACCGTTTCCCGTTAAAAGTGTTTCACTGACAGCATGCGCGACAAATCAATTTATTACGAATGTTGACGATCATTCGGTATTAACATCCAGATATACCATCTACCAGCATCCAGGAATATCTGACCCATTTCTGTCAGAGGTAACCCGGATAGCATCGAGCTGCAGTTCGATTGTCATCTCGCGTTTCTGGGATTTCCGGGTGGATTTAATATTCCACGGGAAAGCAGCCGGTTCTTTTGCGCGAACTTCTTCGAAAGTCTACGGCCCGTTTCGCCGATGAACTTCGTTTCAAAGTTGCCGACGGCGAAATTGGCTCCGCTGACAAGTGGCCGGGACTGAAAGTGCTCGGGAAGTATCCGAAAATTACACCTTAACCGGTCAAAGAGAACTTCCACAGGGATAACGATTCTTTCCACGAAGCTGGGAACCACGGAGCCACTCAAACCACGAAGACGTTGGACGCTGTAGGGACAAAAGGATCGGTAGGAAACAGTTTCCGGGTCTCGCGTGGCCCTCTGTATCGAAGAAATGGACTCGCTACCCGCGGCAGGACCGAGGAAAGTACGAGAAGTCACGCGTGCATCACGCGCGCTCGTCCCTTTGTCGTGATTGAGAAGTTTCTCGCGGGAAACTTGTCCGATCCCCCTTCCATCCCTTTTCGTTCCGCTCTCCTCGCTCAACTATTTGCTTGGAACATTTCTGGAAAGCATACCAAGGAAATCCTTTTATACCGGCGAGACCGTCGCGAGATTATTTTTCTTTTAGTTCGCCGGATCGGAGACGGGGGGAAAGCTGGTTCCGCCGGATTTGGAGTAATGTAATATCCGTTTCCGGAATCGTGAGAATTATCTGACTGAGAGGAAGAACGTTGAGACGAGTTTTCCGGTCTAATGATTTGTTTTATTCGAAGAGATGAATGTGATGTATGATGATCTTGCAAGTTGACGTCTATTCGGGGATTTAGGTTCGCTCTCGTGTATTTCTAAGTGTTTATATCGCAATGAACAAAACTTTTGTGTCTCTGAAGCTGTGAATAAAATTGTGCAACAGAAGATAATGTACGTTTTATTGGAATCTAAACCTTGTCTCAGTTCGCGTGAATTCCCGTGACCGAGGAAACAGCAATAGATTTTCCGAATTAAGTTGAAGCATGAACGCGATAACTTCAACTTCCAAACGCGTGTGCGTTGCCGAGAATTAAACGGCCACAACCATCCAGGGAGACATTTTCGTGCGCTTAGTTTTCTCCAGCCGTTGCATTATGCGGACTTTTATGTTCAGCGAGATTCTTAAAGATTAATACTCCGGATGTTTTGCGCGCAAAGCGAAGAAAAAGGGACAACTACAGCGAGAAGAGTTATCCTCTAGCTCGGAGCCGTCAAGGAGGTCATATTTCACGGCATTTTTTACAAATTTCAACTAGTTAACTTAAGAATACAAATAGTACCAAAAAATCGTAAAAAAAAACGCCCTATATCTGCGGCAACCCCTTTATACCCTTCCGATACATTCCAAAGATATAAAATACTCGAAAAATAATTTCCTCAAACAGCATTCTAATCAACTATACGATGTATCAATAATTCTACGCGTACCAATCTTTTATTATTACTATTATTATTATTATTAAATTAATATAATATAATTAAATTAAAAATAGTAATCAAAAATACATAAATTCATACACGTACCCAGAAACACTTTCAACTTTAAAAATCACCCCAGCGAAAGAGTTAACAGCGGTCGTCTCATCGCCAAGAGACAAGCGTCGAGAGTGAGTGAGGTTCAATTCGCCGACACAATGGCGGCGCGTCGTAAACTTTCTTACAGCAAACCGAAAGGAGGAAAACCGCGAGTGTTCGTGGTGCAGGGTTTTCAATACTCGAACCGACGCGGTCGACACAGCGAAATTCCATATCGGACTAACAAAAGGACGTCAACTCGCGGCGAGGTTCGCATTCACAGGCGTGTAAAGGGACTCGTAGAAAAGGACGGGGAGAGGGTGCGGGGCGTCGAACAGAAAGAAACCGCGCGAGCCCGCGCATATTGCGTATGTATGAGTTTTGCAAGGATACGTAGTACCACGTAGCACCAGGTTCTCACGGGGGAAGCCGGTTGGCTTCGGCGAATAAATTGCGTGCCGTTTTATTTACGTCTTCACGCAAGCTGGGATACAAAGGCGGACAAGGAGGAGCGCGCGGCAGCTTCGAACGGCAAGTGGAAGAGGCGGCGGATGCACACACCGCCGAAAGAAACGCTTCCACACGCTCGCCCAGAGACACACGCACCGACACTTTTGCTTATTTTTCTGCGAGCCGCATTCATCTTGCTGTTCGCTCATTCAAACGACGCCAGGCCACGGAAGCCCTTGGCAATTTACGCGTTTAGATGTCGTCGCAGATGCTCTGAGATGCTCATAGAGACCGCCGCTCTAGGCTTCTACAACGCTTTGCGAGCGTACACAGGATCCTTTCAGTTTTAAATATCTAACGCGGCGCGTTAAACTTTTATTTGCCTCCGGTGCGCACGATGCGCTCGAGAACACGTTCAATCCTTTGGGATCTGTAGAAAATTTGAGCGCTCGACTTCAATTATTCATAAATATTTCATGCGTTTAATGAAAGGTTTTTGTAAGGTTTTAGGAAGAATATTATTGGGGATTAATTGACGATGGAACTGTCGTAGAAAGAGAAAGTTTTAAATATGGACGATGACAAAGGGTTAATTAACACTAGATTTACGGACACTTCTTGTATATCTGTTTTCAATATACATGTACTAAGGAATCAGGTATACATCGAACAGAATTTGAAATTGCAGAGCTAAGAGGAAAATAGATTTGGGTATATTTGTATTGCGCCATCGACAAAAGTTAACAAAAATTATTTTTGCAAATTTTGCTCATAAAGTCCGACACCCGTCAAATTAACGGACCCCGTAAACCTAGTATTAAATAACAGTATTAGAGGCTTTTAGATTATGAGAATTAAAATCACGATTTTTAACTTCGTGAAGTTTTAACGTGAGATTGCAAGGGGTACGTTTCAGGGAGGCACTTTTTGATATACTGACGGAAGCGTAGAAGAACACCCTTATGCGCGAGCTAACTAAACGCTTCGTCGACATTAACACGTTCGTTGACACACGGTCCGACACTGGTGGAATAATGAATTTTCCCCATAACGCAGAAAACGTGTCGATAAATCCGACACTAACGACTTATCTGGCCGTGTCATGTAGAGCGAACCGGGGATAGCTAAATGAGGTCAGGGATGGCGTACCGTCAATCGCAGCGTATGAAATTTATCGATGTTTGCTATCTGTCTTGCAGACAACGCGAAATCGTTTCGATAAATAGAACCGATCCTATACGAACAACGCTTCCATTGTTATTGTAAAACACGCAATTGTTGTTGCTCGATCAAAGGCTTTCATGGCGCGATAAAACGTTTAAAAACGTTCGTATTGCACATTTATATTTGAATCGTCAAACAAATTGCCACCAGTGTATTGTTTCCACTGCAATCTAAATAATCATTTCAACATTCTTCAAGCATTCCCACTTTCCATAAAACTCAAAAGCGTTGCAAAGAAAATACCTAAACACGAAAAGGGACCATTTCCTAATGCTTCTCTGATGCAAATTACAATTAACAAACCGCCTTGCCCAAAAATTAAAGGGTTTGCAGCTCAGCCAAATCCATCCGAACTAGAGAAAGCAGTTCCTCCATCTCCTCGTTAATAAAACACAAATCCCCTATTTCCATCCATCGCTTCTCCCGCAAGAGGTTCGCTTAACGCCACGTAACTGGTCACTCGGTCGACTGCAGGAGCGAATTACATTGTTACCCCTTTCCCATTCGCGTCGCTCGGCCTCCGCCGCGGTGACACACGGTCCGAAGACATCGACCACGCGCGTCTTCTCAATCCTACCTCTCTCTCTCTCAATCTCTTTCTCTCTCTCCCCCTCTCAACTCGCTATATTTAAACCCGGAGAGCGGCTCTTTTCGCGTGTCACAGAGGTTGACGTACCCTTTGGACCGTTCTAGCGAGGACACTAATTTAAAGGCGTGTCGGCGCTCGAAACGCATCGGGTCGAGCGACGTCATCATTAGAGCCAGGGCAACTCGACTCGCTCGAGGGAGGAAGGCAGGAAGGAGCCGGTTGCTCGGAGTTAAAGTAGGCGAGCGCGAGGGACAAGGGATCGGAGGGCTCGCCGGTGTCTCTCGCGTCTCCGAGTGACACCCAGCGAGATACGGTGCTTATGTTAATGCGGAGGGAAACGTGTACCGCTGAGGAACGGGCCACGGACTGACACACAATGGCGGCTCGCGCGCGGCGATACCCGCGCGGCAGAGGGCCATTAATAACGAACGAGAGACGAACTCAATGAATCACGGCCCCGGTGTTCCATTATAATGCAAATATTCGCCGCTGTTTAATGACGGCGTAACGCTATCCCCGCCGCGCCGGCCCTGGAATGTTAAGCGTAAACGCCCACTGCCGGGGATCTTTTTGTTCTGTCCCGCTCATCGAAGTGACCGAATCACGCTCACTTCACGGGATTCGTTGGGATCCGGAGGTTCTGGGACATGTGTTGACCGTGCAAGATGTTCGTTCTTGGGGTTACGAGATCGGTGCCCCATTTTTGTTTAGCGTTGCGCACGTTGCAAAAGGGCGATTCGATCGTTTTGCCGTTTTCTCGATGGGCTAACAATTATGCATTTACTATTTTAACTCTTTGACTTCCACGTTGGTCATATATGGTCACGGTTTCTCCTGCGACGCTACGGTGGTCATTGGTGATCGGAGAGCTTCAACCGCTTACAATTGTAAGGGTTGAATAAAAATTGACGGTTAGTGCATTTTAAACATTACCAATAATTAGAGGATACTTTGAAGTAAAAAGTACCCCATGGTATAATTAAAAATTTGTATTAGAGCATCGAAGATAAAAGATTAATTTCTATGAAATATTGCATATGATTTCGGCGTGGCAGTCAAAGGGTTCATACAGTATCGGGACGAAATGCGGTAGAAGCTGGATTACTGTAACTAGTAGGGAGACAAATATGTTCCGTAATAGAATCTTTGGGTGATAAAATTTTTGGTTGCAATGTTTGGATAAAGAGGGTTCGGATAGGAGAAGTTCTACTGAACTTGAAGTATTGTACTTAATTTACATTTTGAATAGAAAGCTTAATTAAAAAAGGTGAGAAAAGTAACCGTGTTTCGTAAATTTTTACAAATTTCTCATTTTCGATGATATATTATGGATCGAAGCTTTTTGTACACGCGCCGCAAACTGTCCTGTGCATATTTAATCTTTAATAAGTTGGTTCAGCAATTATGTAACGGTCAATGTATGCCAATAATTAATTGCTGTTTGATTTCTGGGCCGAATTTATCGAAAAACCGACGAGTCGCACACGTGGAAACTGTAACCATAGTACGTTCGACCTTTTGACCCGCATTTCGGCTAGGGGGTTGAATATTTGCACAAGGGCTCTCACAGTTCGAGTTCCCTTCGTCGTTGCATTCAACGGTTCGTCATTAAAAATTTAACTAACAATTTAATCGTTAAAAGTTCCGTTTCGAATGCATTGCCATTCAACCAAAAGAACATCTCGCATGCTTCAACAGCTTTCCCTCACCCCTTTCTAAACACACCGCTTTCAGCCCGTTCGAATTGCAATTTTCGAAAGCACGATTTTCCCGTGCAACTCGAAATACGCGTAGCACGCTTACGTGCCGTTCTGTGCTCGTTCGGAAAGTTCATGAAACAAAATCGGTTATATCGAGTTCGTCATTTACTTCGACAGCTGTTGGCAGCTGAACAAAACGACATTTCGCGACGAATTGAAAAATGCGTTCAACTGGACGATTTTAATTTGTCGCCAATTCTCTTGGAATACTGTCATCATTGAAACGTTTCGCTCTACAATTTCATACACCTACATTCCAGGATAAATATCTACGGTACTCCGTACAAATATTAAACTGTGCAACCGGTTTCGTGACGACGATTAAACAACTTTCAGCGCTATCTCTAAATACTATTGCTACTTTAATACTACTTAATTTTTAACAACACCTACGTCGACATAAAATAATCCAGCAACGGTTCCAAAAAAAGAAAAATTAAAATAAAACAAAATTCTGAACAATAAAAGGAGATTCTTTCATTATCTTTATTTGTGACATATAAAGCACACCAAAAGCTAGTAACATATATATAACCTTAATTCAATAACAACTGAATACAATTGTGTTTGCGATACACTCTTTCGTCTTCCTTAGCCGATCTCTTCTTGTCCCTTTCTTCTTCGTAAATCGTAACGACAAGTTAGCCTCCTTTCCGAATTCGCCGCTAGGGGCGGTAACTTCTCTGACGCATTTTCGCCGTAGATTCTTCAAAATTAACGAACGAATTAAAACCACAGCGACTGCTCCCGAAACAGCGAAAAAGGTTCTGCGATGCCTCGGTGCTCGAGACCCGAGCAGCGCTGTACATGCATTCTCTGTGCTCACCGATGTGACTCCTTGTTTAAAAGTTTCCGGCGTGTCTCAAAGGTGGATTAGGATCAACGTAAAATACGACGGAATGTCTCGTTGCGCGGATACCTACGAGATCTGCTTCGTCTAGACGTTTACTTTGCTCAGGTTACCTGTGCAAGATAAACCGAACTTCCCTCCACGCGATGAGATAAGTTGGCGAAGAATTAATACAGCACGCCTCGCTCGAAGCGGAACCTGTCCGTGAATATTCCGCCCGCCTGTGGTAATTATCGAAATTTTGTTCTGTTAAACGGTGTTCCGCGACTTTACGTCCCGGTCAGTAGTTCAGAAGTTAAGCAAAAGCCGTGTTAACCAGCCTGGGAAGCGTTGCGTGCCACTCTGTGCTCAGTTTCGATTCCCACCCTCGCCCCCGCCAACCGGTTCCAGGTTCGAACTTATTAATTCGCGCGAAACAATTTCGAAAGCTTCTGGGTTCCGTTCTTTCGACGCCGCGAAACGCAACGGGCGTAACCTAACGCGCGAAGTTTCGATGGTAATCGCCGGAACTTGTAATCGGAATGGAAACCGGTCGGGTCAGGAGCGGTGTCAGGTGTACCGCAGTCCGGAGGCACGCGGAAATGCGCTCCCGATGTTCCTGCTAACGCGCTGAACCTTGTACGTTAGAAATGATCATTTGGGGTTGTAGAAACTTCGGATCAGTTCCGCGCGCAGTTGGATGAATTTAATAATTCTAAGCTTCGTTAACGTGGATGCGTCTAATAGCGCGTTAACACGAACATATACGATTGATTAAAACTGTAATTATTTGGAAGGCCGATATTATATTTATTAAGATAAACACGGGATATAGTATTAATAAATCAAGATTCGAGTATCGGTGAATAATATTTAAATAAGCAAAATTGTTAATAGGAAATTTTACTTTTATTTATTTTGTAGAGTGAGGTGATAGGGCTCAGGTGTGAATAAAATAAAGTGAAGTACTTAGAATATAATAATATTAAAAATAGTTTAATGATAATAAACGACTTTTCAACTTAGCAACTTGACGTCCTTACTTTTTTCACGATCGCACCCTTTCTGCCTTATGATCGCATTTTTCTCGTCATATATTCTTCCAAACACTCGTTTCCTTTCTTTTTAATTCCAAACCTTTCTCACTCGATGCATTTGGTCACGTTGACCCAAAATTCCTCTGTTGCGACGTTTCCTCAAGTGCTCATCTCTCGCGCCTTAGAAACACTCTAAGTCTAAATATTCTACGTTAACACGACCAACACAATTCCTAAACTGACATCTACTCGATGCTGAACAAAAATAATCAAATCTAACTTTTAGAGAGAACATCGACTGTGCAATTTCAATCAAGATTATTAAAGATCAACTTTTGAACCTACAAACATTGCACTGCAAGTATATTTGCATCCATGCTTATTGTATCAGCGTTGAAATCGCATAAAATTTATTGAAATAAAATACAGTATGCGGTTCCTTATTAACTTTACCGTTCACGGTGAGCTCTGGCGGCATTGAAGTTGTTGATTACAATAGCTTTGCGTCTATCCAACTGAAGCTAGCCGAATGTCAGGACGTTGAGGGGCTCATGAATTTGCATGGGCCAAGCCAAATATAATCTTAGTGCACACAGATGGTTCTCTCTCGGTCTATAGGTGCCCTCTGCCCGAGGACCCGGCTCATTCTCGTCGTTCATGCGACGTCGTGGGTAGGAAGTGCAGATTGCCCTGTTTAATTACCGGTGAGGGATGGACCAAGGACTTCGAGGGCAATCAGCTTATTTGTATTTGCTTACAGATTTACGCTGGCTCAAGCCGGAAGTACGCTTCTGAACTTCACGAAACGTTCGGTTCAAGGCGAAGCTGTATTCCATCGTCGCGGCACAACAGGCGTATTCGAGGCAACCATCACTGGAACAACTATGAAATATGCATCCTTCGTGCTTCTGCAAGGTAGATTTAGAATTCTCAGCCGAAAATATTGAAATTTCGAAACGGAATATTTGAAATGTTCTGTTTTACCACGAAGATAATTTTGAAGTGGAAACTATGGTTTCCGTATATATTTAACGTAGCCTACGTTATATTCGGTGGCTCATCGAGTTGTTCTCGAAAAGTTCCACGAAAATGTTGCAACTACCGTATCCTCGTAGATAGTAGTTACGTATGATTACCTAGGCCGTGTATACGTATTTGCATAAGCGGATGTGTGCTAGTTCCTCCAGCTCGACGCACCATGTTGCTTCCGTTACACTTGAACGAAGTTAATACCGTGCGTAAATTCAACTTGGTAAGTTGTTTAAAGCAATACTCCTCATCGTTGAACGTCGCTATTACAGTCATCGAGTTCATAGCAAATTTCGATCACTCGCGCGTACAGCTCAATCAACGGCGTTATTCCTGTTTTCTCAAGCGATACCGGAGTAGTTTCCGTGATTTAATCCGATTCCGCGCCCAGTCTCAGCTGTGTTCGAAAGAAATCCGGTTGGTTAACGAACGATAATTCCGTCGAGTGGCGTCTGCGTAATTTGAAAAACAAACGCCGGGTGAAAGGCACGATGCAAATCATTTAGTCGGTAACGAGGGAACCACGCGATAAAGCACGTTGAATCGATCGGTTTTTATGCCGAATGAAGATCGAGCAGTTTTTTCGACGGGGGATTCTCGTGAAATTGGCGGGTTCCGATCCTCCATTCCGCACGCAACATACGTGCGTCGGGTAGGTAAACACAAATCGAGAAAACGAGGCAGAAATCTCTTTGGCCGCTCCTTTTGCGTTCCGAGCACGCGATAGCCTTCGTCTTCATTAGCGCACTCCATTATGTGCACACATACCTTTTAATATACCCGCGATACGAGCACCGTGTTTCAGTTCCATTTATTCGGCGATCTCCGGCTTCCCACTGGTTTGTTATACAAAAACTTTGAATTTATAATAGATTAAAATCACAGTCGGTCGAGTTGTATGCGAATAGATTATGAATGACGAACAAGTAGGTATAAAAAGCAGTACTAATATTTAATGCAAACCGTTTAAACGTTTATTATGTTATGTTAGGTTGGAATAGTAATAAGAAATTTTAACTGCTCGTTCAAATAGATCGGATAATCCTCTTAAATTACTTATCAGTTTTAAACGTTCGCAGATCTCCACTTATCACTTTTTCATTCGAGAACTGTGCACCGGATCTGTTATCGGGTTACAGGCGATCAATTTTGTTATGCTCTTTTCAAATTGAAGCAACCGTATCGTGCAACAGAAACCGGTGTTCTTTGAATATTTCAGACAGATTTATACCCGGTCCGGTGATTTAAGCATACCTACCGGTTATGTTCAACTTACATTTTTCTGTTTCTCACTGTGTGTAACGGATAATCGATCACCCTTTCATTACTATAGAGCTTGCAATATCGTGTTCTTTATTAGGTATTCACGAGGCATTTTAATGCGGTGCCTGCAAATCCTGATTCGAAACGACCCGTACGTATCTCGTTCAGCTTTAAGCGTGCAAGATCATGTCCAGTAGTGGAACACGCGAACTGGTCAACATGCTGGAACGTGGAAACAGAAAGAGGGAACCCATTGACCGCGTCCTTTTACGTTTCGGACGCGCGATAGCCGCCTTCGTCTTAATTGGTGCGTTTCGCCATATCCGACGCCGGTTCCCTCGCAATCTCCGCGTATTCGGCCCACGTCGTATCCCCGATACCCTAATGAAGCAAATTTGCATCCGTACCAGCGACGCGAGCACAGGCACGTAGTACGCAGAGATACAATAAAACTGATTTCGCGTCTCCTGCGGAGGATCACGGGCAAGATGGATGCGTCTGCACGGCAGGTCGCTGTTGCAGGCCCCGTTGGTTGCATGATAATGATTCAAGAACGGGCTGCCGCGCAGGACAGCGTTCCTGGTCGTCTGTTCCTGACAGTCGCATTCCTGCAGGACGGGATCCACGGTCTGGAATCCACGAATCGATCGGAACCCGCCGAATTTTTGGCCCCCTTGTCCTCGCACGGATGCCTGACGTTGCACGCGTGGCTCGAGCGTAGATTTGAAAAATATTTTTTGCATGTCGCCACAGGTCAGGAATAGCGAGAATTGTGCTTGGAGATCTGACGTGGCTGTCTTTTCCAGACGAAGCAGAAACATCCTTTGTAATTCTAATTCTAACCCTAACGAAGAAACAGTGAAGCTTCGAGCCGTAATAATACTGTAATTTGTATCCTGGCGGGACAAGTAATTTATTTACAATCGCGATAAGTTTATTTCTACGTTCACACGACTATCGCTCAACTCAAACACTCTTCACGTTTACCTAAACTCGCATCTACTCGATAGCATCCACTCGATCGTATTGTTACATATATGAATTCTCGTTCTCTCTTTCTTCGTAGCAAACCAGCTTACATCCCGTTCTCCCAATTATAACATTATTATTCGAAACTCAGGAGCGTCAGAAGTTACACCAGATAAGGCTTATGAATTGTCCAGCTTTCGGAAGGGAACACTTCCGTGGTTCCCGCGTCCGAGGTCTGGACGCGATGCCGGGTTAACTCTGTTATCCATAAACTTGCGCCGGGAATCAGGAAAACTTTCCGATGTGTAAAGCTCCGGTCCGCAGACACAAAGGTACAGCGGGCAATAGTAGCTGTTGAAAGCAGGAGAGATTCACGGTCAGGAAGGGAGGGCGGGAGAGGGCGCGGGGATAGAATAGAACGTCAATACAGAGGCTCGTTACACCCTGATATACCGGTGCCAACAAAGCAGTTCTGGCTGTTGGTTGAATGCGCCGGCATAACTAACATAAGCAGAGACTCTAACAGTCCAATCAGAACGGACCAACAAAGATAGCCAGCTTTGTCTATTGTGCGAATCCTGTACCGGTGCACAGATAGCTCGCTGTTCTTTTCAACATCGCTAATCGAAACGTAATATCAACTACTTTGCAATGGGAATCAGCAATCGATAGGGAACTCTGCATAAATTACTCCGCGAGTATATATATATATGTGTGTGTGTGTGTGTGTGTATATATATATATATATACATACATATGTTTTCGCTACAATAGAGAACTTGTGTTAGCTGAGAATTCTCCCCGATTACACGTCTAATTACAGGATCAATGTCGACACAGTGCAAAACTAAAAGTGATTCAAGCTGATTAAGTATTATCTATTTGCTTAATTGGTTCCGTTTAATTCGCTTTTTAACGAGGTTTGATCGAAGAGGTTGGAGCGAATAATTAGACGGGAGATTGAAAGGTGTTCAAATTTTAACAGGTATTCAGGTATTCGCTCCTGACTCTGTATGCAGTTTTAGGATCGATAACCAGTAAAAGTGTCGGTTTAATTAAAAATTTGGTGGAATCCAAATGAAGAAATTGGAAATTGGAAAATATTCGTATTTGGGGTCTTGTTTAAACGATTACATGATCGATTACAGAATGGATACGGCGTACAAATTCCAGCAGGGATTAAAACCTGACAGATTAAATACCACACACAAAATTTGTTTAATCGAAGAAACTGAAGCGAAAGATCGAAGGACATATATATTTTCTAGCACTTGTACACGTAAGCCATGTTGCAATCTCGATCACGAGCTCTTCAGAGAAGGTAACCGAATTCCAGCATTGAGATTTCCCTTTTCAGACCCTGTTTTTGCTCCCGTCCATTCCCTCGCAGATCACCGAGCCGTACATCCTGAAGGAATTGCGGACAAGTGGTGTAGCCATCCGCTGGAGCCAGCCGGCAAGGAAATGAACGTTATCCGAGGCGATTCAGCTTTCGGACGGGACGTCGAACGATAGAATGGAGGAATCACCGAAGAGAAAGAACGTTCCGAGAGGTGTAATTACAGGGCTACGCTTGATACTATGTGGCCAGCTGGTTTCTCGTTTATGGAACGGCCATTAGGGCGCATCTCTAATAGTACTCTTTAAAAGTTCACGGGTAGTAAACAAATTGCAGCTTTCAGAAATCGCTTATGTTTCGATCACAATGTACAGTTATGCGCAGCATCTCTAAAATTCTCTAAAATTCTCGAGGAGAATCAGCTTCCAAACCGTATTTTCTTTTAAAATGCATTTCTATTGGTGTTTGCTAAACGATCGCAGTATGCGATTGAGGGAGCACTGAGGATAAGCACTTGAGAAAACTGAGCGATTGAGGAATTTTGGGTGAACGTGGCCGAATGTATCGAATGAGAAAGGTTGACAATTAGAACGAAAGGAAATGACTGTTTGGAAGAATATATATAAAAGCAAGAATGTTGAAGTTCTGTTAAGTTGAAAAGTCGTTTACATACTATTAAACTATATTATATTAAAGTTGTTACTATTAAACTATTTTAAATACATATACTATATCTAAGAACTTCAGTTTGCTTCGCTTACTCCTGAACCCTATCGTCTCTCACTAAATAAAAAGTAAAAATTTACTATACATATTGGTTGACTGTCTTCAAGGAAACTAACGTACACCAAACACTTAATTTTTACAGTCCCGTTACGAGCGGTGTTGTTCGCAAAACGACGCGATCCCCTCGCGAATAACCTCTTGCGAATAGCGTTCACAGTGTATCGCGTGCTCAAACAGTTCCATGAATACGCACCTTTAGACAAGAATCGAGCGCGTCGCCGCGCAGGAACGGCAGAGAGAAGGGAATAATCTGGTGCGTGTATGAAAACGCTTTTTCGATCTGAATTTCGCTGGTCGACTCGCGTTTTCACGTTGAACGCATCGCGGAACGTTGGAGCGCAGAGGACCGGGGCAACTAAGTCATTTCCACAGGCGTCAAATATTGAATGGCTTTTAGTGGCTACGCGCGTGACAGGGACAGAAAGAGAGCGAGAACAGCGAAACAATGCGGCCAAAAATGGAGGTCGATCTTTTCTGCGAAACGAGAAAAAATTTGTGCGTTGTCGCTGCGGAACGCATAAACGATGAATCGCGATTCAAAAAACCGGTCGTGTCACGGTCATAGGTGCGCCAGTGTCACGAGGAAATTTCGTGTATAAGTCGAATTATTACAATCAGCTTCGCTTCTGACCCTCTTTTTGGTCGAACAGCTAAGAGGATATGAATAGGAAATGAGACCTTTTCTGTCGACGACACAGAAGGTTCTAATTGGACGGATAGCCGATCGCCGATCGACTGCCTCGACACTGATTTGTTATTTCTGTAGCAAGAAGCTTACATTGTCGCGTTCCTGTGCGTCGATCGACAAAGAGAACCAGGTAGTAACAATTGTTCTCATTAAATGCACGGTCGCCGGAATGCATCCTGCCGATCGCGTAACAGACTGACAATGGAGTATTTATTGGCGAGCGAGTCATTAGCGAGGCGGGTATTAACTGGAACGTACGGATAAAGCACGTCGTAGAGGAGCGAGTCGGCCGGCCACAGAGGGCCGGTGTCGATAAATCTTTCGGTGATTATCGATTCATTGGTAAACGGGGATTTCTTAATCCGACAACTTATTCGATAAATTAACGGTGAACAAAGTTTCCGCGAACCGGGCTCAAAATCGATAGTCCCTTGGCGGCTTCCGGCACGTTGAAATTCGCCGAGCGTTCCTGCATCCTGTGTTATAACAAAAGGCTCGACAAAGCGGTACACATTAGCCGGAACTGTTCCTATTTACTGTCATGCAGGAAGCAAGGTTAAAAACAACGCTTAAATTAAACTTAACGCTCCCTTGGCACTTTACCGAGGTTTTTTATTGTTAGACAGAAATTATAGACAAGATAACTCTTAGACACCGATTGTTGAACCGAGATTCTGGGTTTTCGATGGGTCTTTTGTATCTTCTGATGACAGAGAAAAGTCTGGTTGGGTTTCACATGGGAAAAGTCACGTAGGCTGGGCTAAGGACTGTTTTGATCGTCTCACATTATCTATTCTGTGACTTGTCTGCATCGGAAGACGATGATTAATTTAAAGAACGTAATAGAGATGCATGGTATAACATTACATTGCACGTTTTCAGTCACGGAGATTGTGTTGTAGATTTAAGGTTAAGAAAGACACGATTTGCACGTATTTAGTGAAATAGTAATTTAATTAAGGATAGAAGACAAAAAACATAATACAATTATAAAGTAAATGCGTTCCGTTCTGGCTAAAGTCTGATATCTTTTGAGAGGGGGCACCCAGTAGCCTGCTCGACTCTAAAAAAGTTGAATTTTTAAACTAACTAAAAAGTTGAACTCTTAAAAATGTGCGAAAGTCGAAGGGTGCCTGTATACTGCCAACAGACCGCGTATTTAAAGCAGACAGAAAATGACCAAAACATATTAAACTTTGATCTGGAGCACCGCAAAAACTACGCTTTAGATGTTCCTCGCCGTCTCGCGTCGGTCGCAGCTCGGCAATCTGCCGGGAAGAGACGCGAACGTGATTTAACCCTAATAAGAAACCGTCCAACACCCGCGGGACCGTTGATAACAAGAATTGTCTTCCACGGTGACAACTTTGATTTCCCAATTAACAGGGGAAACGGCGTTGCGTCGACGATGAACGGGGGAAACTGCATTAATCCGCGAAGGAAACATATTATCAGTCCCCTCTAGCCTCCTCCGTCTCCGTCCTTCTCCGTTTACCTCTTCTTCGTCTCCTCCTCTGCCACCTGAGGTGACGTAGTCCGGGGCACTGTAACGGCAGAAGGACGGGGTAATTAAAATAAGAGCCCCGGAGTTTGCGTTGAATGCTATCTTAGCGTCGCGGTTAACCTCCCGGGATCCAAAGGTATTTCCTGGCTCACCTACACGCTCGCAATTGACAGGTATACCGTGGGCCCTGGATACGTGTGCTTACCGGCGGAGGATTCCTTCTGTGCTCGGTGACACCGCATCGGGACGCAACTTGCCGCAGACTTTAGAGTTCGGGAGTTTAGTTAGGCAACGCGCGCGGCCGGGCAGCCGGGCGACTTCGGGCATCTCATGTTAGCGTGATTACTCGGCGCCTCGAATGTGCGGCTTGTTGCTTGTATCCAGATAACAACCGACATTGTCCCGGCACCCACTGTAATACAGGCATTGAAAGCGAGCAGAGAGACGATAATAACGCGTATTTCTCTGCCGTAAACTGGCGATCCAATTAAGGACCGGCATGATTACCCCCGCTGTTACATCCGGTAACGATGATGAGCTGTAACTTCCGGCTCCGGCCGCTGACTCCGCGCGGCCGATCGCCGATCGATCAGTTTCGATGATCGTTCGGTCAAATTGTTCGCGCGATGCTTAATTAATGACACGGCGGGGAAAGCGTCGCACATTGTAATCGTATCGTGCGTGCGCGTGCATGTGCATTTTCATTCGATAAATTGATAGTGGCGTCCGATAGAATTTGATCAGCGTCGAGTGTCAATCCGATCGATGATATCTGCCAGCAAACATCTTTCTTTCTGATTGATTAACGATACCGCGGGGCACAATTTCGGTTCGACCGCGGCAACGTTATCGTTGTAACCGTAACGTTGATCCCTTCAGAGTTTTATTTGTCGGTCACGTGAATAGTACAATCGCGATAGGAGCACGCGAAAATCGGTCGTTAATGTTCACTACAAATCTGACGTGTATCCTCGAATTGAGAAGGTACGCTCGAGGGTACCGATTTAACTTGAACGTCTAGCATCGTCCTTTAAAACTTGGATTCGCGGATAACGATTTTTTACCAGATCTCTTATAACACGCACACGCGCACACACACATACACACAGAGCAGAGAATCAAGCGCAGATGTTACTTTCTCACGACGGGAAAGATTTAAATTTGAGTATCCGTTCGAGTCCGCCACCCGCCTCCCAGAACCGTAACTCGGTTTTTAACTTATCATCCAAAGTAAATGTCTGGAAGCCTTTTCTTTGAAACGTTTTTCTCTCCGCTCCGGTGCGTATCCGCGTTAAAAGCTTTTCTCAATTTTCACAAAAGTTTCTCCGCTCTCCGCGGGTCCGACTTTCAGCCGCGATTCGACGGGAGCGTACAAGCGATCGCCTCGGATGCGATTAATAGCACCACTTTCGCGTAGCGGAGATACAGTTCCCGTCCGATCAAGAAAGTGCCCCGTTAATTGAACTGCTTAAGCTTAATTTAGCTTCTTGGCCGTTACTTATTTTTTTTTTTTAACCCCTTCTCTTGCTCGTCCCTCGATGAACCTGCGCGGCAGTTCATCTTAACCTCCGCCATTTATTTCCGTCGTATTTCCATGTATCGATCCAGCAGGTTACTCGCTCTCTGTAATACTCCTGGCGAGCACGCGTTTGATATTCGTAGGGGCAAACTTTGTGACGGTTTCGTAGCCAACTTCGAAAAATCTTAACTCATTCCTAAGCCATCGAAAGCGGAAACTGTAGTATAGTTACGGAGCAGCGCGACGCTCTGTGTCTGGAATTTCGAGCGACGCCCAAGCGGAGCGCAGAGGTTCCCGTGTTCCCGAAAGTTTCGGTTGTACAGTTACCACTGCCATCTGCACTAATCGCGAATCTGAACGTTGCTGTCTAATTCAATGTAACAAAGTTCAGGGAAGCCGGACTACGCCGGTGCAGGCCTCGCCCTAGGGCAACTGAAATAATCGTTAGGTAAACAACGCCCGGGGATTCGGTTGCTCGTAAGAGGGAGGCCTTGAAAGAAACAATCCCGCGGGATTACGCTAATTGTTTTCCCAAGGGAGGGATAGAACACGTGAGCCGAGTTAGAACGTTCCTTAACACGTTCCCTTTTATCCTAGAACGCGAACGATCTTCGATGTTCTTGTAACGCAAAACGATATTCGATGTTCTGTAAAATTGATTACGCTTCCAACATTTTTCACCTATATGATACATCATGGCTAATGAAGTTAACCCCTAGGCTACTTTTGGCGCCTATAGACGCGTATAAATTTTGCGTATAAAAACTGACGTTTCAGATTAAAAAACACAAATTAGCATGGATTTTATGAATAACCTGCAGGTCGCGAAGAAACTAGGTCTAATCTCGAAATAGGAGTTCATCGATGCCGATCCATTCGTTTGGAAAAATCACCATGCTCTATAAAACTCGTATCTTCGCCTGTGCTCGGTGTACATCGATGCCTCACTCGTACTCGATTCGAATGCAAAAACTTTTCCCACGCCAAGGGCCATTCACAACTAATGAACGAGCCATTTCTCCCGGCCACTTGATGAAAAGCTTGCTGTTAACAGAGCTTCGTAGATCGAGCACATTGTACGTAATACATCCACTTGCATTTACGCTACCTATACCACCGGCAGAAAGTTTTGAAGTACATACTTCGTGTTCCGAAGATTACAGAAATTTATGAAGGGAAAGGTTCCAGATCGTGTTACATTCTAATAGACACGTATATTTTCATTACCGTGTAAAAGCATGTTCTCGTAAACATAATTCCACGAGCGCAACAAAATCTGTGTATTCATATTTCTTGGTCACGTTTATTCGTTTCTAGCTTAACAGAGTTCAATTACCGAGGTTTCGTACGCGCAGAATTAATTTTTGAGTAATACAAATATTTATACGTGATTTGACGTTATTGTAAATTGGAAACTGCTAGCAAACGTTTCAACTGCATCGTACATCTTGACCATCGTCATACTGTATCGAGTGTGTACGTAGCCGGAACAGCGTGTGTCCACATCGAGCGGCATTCAAGCCCCGAGAACGGCCGGGTCAGGAATTCATTCGACTTAACGTGCGCCATCGGGACCCTCTGTCGGCGCAATATTCACTGTTACCATGGATGAGCTATGAATGGACATTAGACGGCGGGTGCATTTCAAATCGAGCGATAAATTCAGCGGGTGCCGACAACGGACAGCTTAAACCCGCGGAGAGGGTTCGCGGTGAAACCGCGGCGGAGTACGAACGGTTAATTAAACGAGAAAACCGTGCACGCGGCACGTCTCGTTGAACGAGCACTCTTCGTGGAATTAATACGATATCCACGTCCGGTTAAATTAGAAACGGGAAACGGATTCTGTGTACCTTTTTTCCCTCCGGAGATTATCGGGAATCGAGTGCAGTTTAAAAGCCGAGTTAATAAGCTCCGATGAAATTTTATTGCAGAGAAAGCTAACGCTGAGCGATTGAATTTTCAAATTGCTGTTCATGTTATATCACGTAGATAGGTATAGTGCCATTATAGTGGCAAGCTATACCGTGCAGTTTTACAATGGCTGGCTACTACACGGTGTCGAGGTAGATACTGCAATAATACCATGTTCAACTTTATCGTCCTCAATTCTAGCGTTCGAGCATGAACGTTGACGTTCTTTTGTGGCCGCGCGTAATGCTGGAAATATTATCCCGGCGGAGGATAGCGGAGGTCGAAAAGCAATCAAGCGCCCCGCCTGGTTCGATTCGATCCCGATGACACACGGGCAAAGCCAGTTCGAGGTGAAGGTGGCTCGTTCGCCGAGCTACTTTCATGTCGAAGTTTATAATTACAGCGAACGATACTAGCCCTGAATGCGTAATTAAGGCGCGGCGGTTCGAGGCAGCCTGGAAGAGTTTGTTACACGGCGCTAACGTGCCCGGTAACGGTTATCAAAGAGAACAACCGGCGAACAGGGATGTAAAGCGGGGGCCGACACAACACGGACGTTTAAATACGGATCGTTTAAATGGAGATCGCGGGAACGGTGTGAAGGGCGCACGGCGAAAGCTCTCGTCTCCGTTCCATGAATACAGAAAAGAACGCTTAAACAACGCCCGGCTCGTACGTCGAACACCTTAAACGGCTTTATAACGACTCGCCTGTACACCGGTTGTCCGACCTTCGTCATTCCGCGATCCTCCTCGTCGTCGTGGTCATCGTCGTCATCGTGCCCTCGTCTCGTTGCTCAGTCGCTGCACGTGGACCGAACGCTTTCACCCTCCCTGTTTTCCCTATCCTTTTTCTTTCCGCGCGATTTTCAGTTTTGTAATTCCAACGTTAATGGAGGAACCCGTCGGCTATCTATCTATCGGCGTATCGAGCTGCCGCACGACGGAATGCATGCAAATTGCGCGGAAGACGGGCCACACCGTGTCACGAAACGCGGTTAAATCACTCTGCATCGAAATTCGGCATTAAGGCGCGGCATGGAGCGCCGAAAAATCGTCGTCGCGTCGTTGTGGTGGATGGATACGAACGCGAGACGCCCGTGAAATTACGATCATCGGTCTCTGATTTGCATAATACCGGTCGCGGCGGACACGGCGATGAGCCGTTAAATTAAACGCAACCTTTTAAGACGTGAATTTTATAAATCGATAATGTAGGAATGCCATCGAGCGGATGCGAGTTTAGGAAAATGTGACAAGTGCTTGAATTGTGAATGTAGAATATTTGGACTCAAGTGTTTCTAAGGCGCGGAAGATGAACACTTGAGAAAACTGAGCGACTGAGGAATTTTGGGTGAAGAATAGAAAACTTTTGGCGGAAAAAGCAAGTGTGAGGCAGAAAAAGTGTGATTCAAAGACAGAAAGAGTTTGAGAAAGCAGAAAGAATGTGATTCTGAAGGAAGCAAGAACGTTGAAGTTGTTAAGTTACAAAGTCGTTTAAGTTGTTATCATTAAACTATTTTAAATATACATTTATTAATATTCTAAACACTTCATTTTATTCTATTCACACCCGAGTCCAATCGTCTCTCTCACTACTGAATAAATAAAAACAGAATTTCCTATATCGATAACAAATCGGTATGGGTAACTCGGGATTTCGCGAGGCAGCGAGACGCCCCCGTTAAATATTGCTAGCGAAATCGTGGACTAGAATCGCTTATAGAATGAATACAGCCGCTATTCAAACTTCAGCCCCGTTTCGGTTATTCGACCTCGCCTTTTTCTCTCCCCTGTCCCACCCGTTACCTTCTTCTCTTTCTACTTTTTTTTTTCCCTTCCTCCCTTCCGACCCCCTCCGGCGAGGCACGTCCAGCGCAGTAATTAGTTCTTGAATTAACGCGTAAAATTAAACGGCTCCGTTCTACGGAAGTTTAAACAGTCTACCGAAGTTATTTAAAATTCGTAAGTTAGCGACGTGCCCAGCCGCCATTCAGGCCGACGGACGGAACGAGACTTATTCCACGTTTGCGGCACTCCGGCAACCGGAAACGTGGTTCGGCCATTGTGGCTGCGCGCGGAGTAACTCCGGGATTACGTTATTTCGAGTTGAATAGGAAGAATGGTCGCGATTTAAGGAGCGGCTGCGGCTCAGGGGTTGGTGAAAAAAGAACGAGGTGAGGAAGAAACGGTTCCCGTGTATTTAGATTTAATTAAAATAGCGCGGTCAGCGAGCCGGCCAGCTAGAGTCGCTTCAAAAATGGATGTTCAACGGGAAACCGAGTTTCTCCATTACGCGGCGGCCTGAATGGCGTGACTGCGGATGTCCCTCGGGCCCCGACGTTTTTAGACGTACCACACCGTTTCAACAGCCACGACGAATCGCTTCTCCTCGTGGATGTGTTGATACGTGTGACAAGCACAGGATCGGATTACCGGAGGGAAAACGCGGGCTATCTTTCTCGTAAAAAAAATAGAAACCCTCGTCGATGGTCACGATCGGTCCGCAGGATGTGCTTACCCGTCTAAACCCCGTTCTTGCGACGCCTAAACATGTACGATTTAAATTTAACTCGTGGACGAACTCGTGGTGCATACGTGTAGACAAACTTCACAGAATATTCTACTTGTATTGCTTATCGTCGTTGATAGAGAAGAGCAGCTTCGAGAAATTTAGTTTTGAAAATATTTTTAAAACCTTCTACCCTGACAACTGTAAGCGATTAATTTTCTCGACTACGTTAGCATCCAGGGAATACTACCCTGGAGCTAAAAATGTGGCGAAAATTTTAGAACACTTCTAGCCTATTTTCGCAGAAGCTTTAGAAGGTTCATATCGTAATCATTGCAGCTGTTTGAAAAATATCCGCGAGACAGTACCCGTAAGTATCTAATCATTAATAATCGTGCCAGGTAGAGAGACCGAAGGGTAACGATGACGATATTAAAATAAGGTCGAGACCATGTCGATACAGTTTGCATCGGGTTAATGGTGTTTTCGTGGCATCGATGTTATTGTGAACCGTAAAAAGGTTCCATTAGCCATTTCAAAATGTTCCCCAGCGACAGCACCTTGTCCGCGCGACTAGCTAATTTAGGGGTAACCCTAAACAAGCACGCGCTACCCTTTTCTCCGAAAATAAACGCGGTTACCCTCAAAGTGAAAAAAAAAGCGCGGCTCGCCTCGTTTTCCCGGACGGCTGGCTGCAGCAGGTAGTCCGAATGTCGAATATAGGAATTTACTCCCTTTTGTTGACGCAGACACTAAATTAGGTATGGTTGCGCGGCGATAGAGACAGGCCGCATCCTTGAAACGAGCCGCTGACGTGCCGTGTATTTTTGGTAGGCGAACCCGCGCAAGTGTGCCGCGGCGTATGGGCCATAAAATAACCATGGAACGAGAGCGCTGGGGATTACATACACTCGATAGCTTAAAAACTGTTCGCAGTTGTTGTACAGATATGACCTAGACGTCATAACGTGGTAAATGGATCCCCGGAAAAAAAATTCGTCGGTATTTTTTTCTCTTCCGCATCCCGTTTTTTCTTCTCTTTTTTCGGAGGCTGATAACCGTACAACAAACCGCCAACATAATCGTGTTTGATTTGCTGACGGTAAAATTGTACCTTTTCAATTCCCGCTGGACCCTCCTAACAACTCGTTTACCTTTCCCTCTTTTCCTCTCGTTTCCAGCAGCTAATATACGTGCAAGCGTATGCAAACAACAATTTGTTTGATGGAAAAAAATAACGTTTGATAAATACAGTTTTTGTATTAAATTACCGCGGCTGTTATTAATGTCTCTTCTTAATTTTTCCCGTTCATAATTGCTACTGTCTTGTGCCCTTTATATTATCTCTCTCCGTCTCGTTACACGTATTTTTTTAATCGAATTCCCAGGTTTTAATTCGCTACGGTATTCTGCTTCTTCATAATTCAAGCTACTCTGAACCTTTGGAAATTTAGTATTGATTTGTTGAATTAATGATGTACCAATGGTTTACTCGTTACATCGAATTTTATCTTTAAATTTTACGCTTATACACTTTGAGACAGGGTTTACAATACAGAAATAAAGATTACAATAATGTAAACTCTGCACGCACACATTCACGCGTACACTAATTTAGGTTACGTGCGTATCTACCTAAAAGCAAAGATGTCGCGATTATGCTCTTTTGCTCCAACATTTTGCGATCGCATAAAATTGTCCACTTCGAAACTGCTTCCACGACTTTCGAAGACCGGTTGTCGGTTAAAAAAGCCTCTGGCCTGGAAGTTGTACGCGAGACGAACGATACGAGTGATATACGCGCGTGTACACAGCGAAACTCGGAACAAACAGATTTGTTTTTTTATCCCCCTGGTTTCGGACGGCCATCGCTGTACGTTGACGTGAAAATTTGAGTGCGACCGTAGACCTATCCAACGCTTCATCCCTAACATTCGTAATTTCAACTTGAACGTAATCTCATCTTTTTCTCTAGTAACTTTTCATTTTTAACAGTACCGAATTTGCATATTTGAGTATTTGACACTTGTTTGATGATTTTAATCATCTCTCTTAATTGTTGTAACAAACGTCGATTGTTTGAGTTACTTAACAAGTGTGCATTATATCTGATTGTAATTATAAGTATGATCTACAGGTCGATTGCACGATCCAGTGCGGGACATCCCGAAAGCTTCAAGGTATATTATTGTTGGTACGTTCGTCGTGATGCTGGAACACCGAATTTCCGGAGCGCGCAAGAGGAAAGCCCGAGGGCTAACCGTCGCGAATTGTGGTTACCGTAATCTCGTTTAATCGCATACCACTAACGATAACAAATTATCTGCATAAACTTCGAAGCTCTCGCGCAAGACGCACCTTATTAGGAGATATTATTAGCTGTTTGCAGATCTACAAAAGTATTAAATTATCTAGCTTCCGTAGCTTGTGATAATCCTAATAAAACTTATAAAGGGACTCCCCTCTCTCAGCTCCAAAAAAGAAATGAAAAATACAGTAGAAATTCTAACCTTTAAAATCGTGTTCCCATTACGTATTCCTTCTTCTGGGACACCATAATCCTACGAACACGATTTCCATGAACTTCACCGCGCGCGTACAGTCCTCGAACGTAACATCGGAATTAGTTCGTTCGCCGGAAAGTACGAGTGCTCCCCGTAGCCGGCGAATTACGGGATCTCGACGAATCTCAAATGAGAACCCGAGAGCGGCGAACGCTCAAGGGGGACACAATGCGGAGGGCCATGGAATTCCAACGGACCGGTGCCCTTTCGATATCGGATTATTATCGATTCGGAGAGGATCGGTGCCCGGGAAAAGGAAGGTCTCAAAGGCGTTTCGTTGCTGCGAAGTCGGCGACGAAAAGGCTGTTCAAAGCGTAAGAGATGAACGAAACGAACGGAGGTTGTCCACGAACGAGGGAGCGAGTAAAGTGAGAGAAACGAGAAGAGGAAGGTAAAAGGAAGAGAGAGAGGGGGAGGAGGGGGTAAGGTACAAGTGAAAAGCGTGAAAGTGGGTCGCGAAACGAAGCGCGAAAAGGATTTCCACGGAAACGTCGGGACCTTGCGCGTAT
Organism: Tetrapedia diversipes; assembly: GCA_033822845.1. NCBI lineage: Eukaryota > Metazoa > Arthropoda > Insecta > Hymenoptera > Apidae > Tetrapedia > Tetrapedia diversipes. The sequence goes on along the minus strand of JAOPTO010000606.1, from coordinate 877,989 downwards.
TTCTTGCCGGCGCAGCCAGAGGGGCCGGGGCTTCCGGTGGCGTGTTTCCGCCGCTTCGTAGCCGAGTACAAGTGCGAGGAAAAAAAGAAAGAATACACAAGGAGGGGGGCCAACAGCACGGAGTGCCGTCGTCGTGGTGGAAAGCAGAAACGCGCGAAAGAGAAGCTTCGAGCGACAAGGCAGCCAAGAGGACGTGCAAATACATGCGGGACAAACAGCACATCCAAAGCAAATGCGCCCGTTTGTACGTACACGGGGACTCTTAAATTCTCCCCGGTATGAATTTTTAATTTTCCTGTACTTTACGACTGCCCATTAAAACGCAAAGGAAGACGATGGAAACGCAGCAGGGACGAGGAGAGGGGGCGACGACCGGGGAGAAGAAAGGTGCCCGAAGCAATGCCCTGCGCGGGCCTCGAAGGCCGGAAGCGCAGGAAAACGTGGATGTATAGAGCCCACGGGAGTCTCCCGAGAAAGGGGGTTATATTTTCCTCGAGGAACGCCTCAAACTCTATGTACCACGAATGCACTGAGATATACGGTTACCGCGAATTTATCGGCGTATAATAGCTCGAGGCCTGCCCGAGGACGCGTTTACGCGTCTGAACGCGAAATCGATACGGCTGGATTTGTCCCCTGTCAGATTGGATCTACAGTTTCTATTGCTGAGGTCCGGTGGTGAAGGAGGAGAGGGTGACTTGTTCTACTTCTTGGAATCTATTAATTTGAGCGAACCAATTTTATATATGGGCTTCATTCTTTCGATAGAGTTGATCGAAATATGAACATTGAAGCATTAAACGTTTCTAAAAAGGATTCTAAACGAAATTAAACGTTAATAGATTTTCTCGTTGAATTTTACTTTGACAAATTGTCGACTTGATGAACCTGATAATTATCGAATGGACATTTAAGACCTAGTTAAGAGGACAATATAGAGCATAGTTTTGTGGTTTGCAAATACTGTCTGTGTAATCATTTTTATTGTTATTATGGTAGAACACTATTTATTGATTAACATAGAATACGAATTTCGTTCATCGCGTTATTTCTTATAAATTAATTAATTTAGTAACGTTGACTCTTTGATCTTAAACTTTTGTCCGCTCCTGTATTCTTGTATACCCTACAATGTACTTTGATCTTCTCTTGTACTCTAATAGAAATTTACCCCGTTTAATGATTCAAACAAATTAAATTAAATTAAAAATTTCGTGGAAGATAACATTTTCCGAGCGCGCCTCTCCAACGTTGCCCGGGAAAAAGCGAATGCTTTGTATGATCACGTTCTAAATACCAGCGAAGCCGCAGCGGTGAGTACGTTTTCATGTACCCTGTATCGTGCGAATAAATCACCGGTTATCGAGCGTCCTAGATGGTTAACCCGAAAAGTGTACGCTCGTCGCGCTGCCAAGTTCCCCCTTTTTCCTATCGTCCAAGTCGAAAAAGCGTCGCGTTCCGAGAAACATCTCGCGCCGCGTGAAAATTGAGCGATCGCCGCTCGTCACGTCTCGCGCTCTGCAGGAATTTCAATTTCCCGTAGGCGCCGCGGAAGCATCGTAATGACCTAGGCGCCCATACGAGCGATAAGATGATTTCGGACGTCCCGCAGCAGGAAGCTGGGCCGCGTGCTGGTCGCGAGAGACCGCTCGGTATTAGGTGCAGAAACCGACTGAGTTACGAGGGGTTATAAATTCTGAATATTGGAGTTCTGCCCTGCGAGCACGCCCCTCCGACCCCGACCCACTCCGCCCCGGTCGTACAATGGAAGGAATCCTCCTATCCGTGCAACTTGTCTTGACCTACTATATAATGCCTGTCCATACAAAAATAGAATCTCCGTGTCGAACGGGCAGTCGGTGTACGAGGAGAACTCGGCCCACCACCTTCAACCCTTTGTGCCGTTCGTGGCCACGCCACCGTATATCTATACGTGCTTGCAACGGAATCGAGGAGTCCCCCAAAAGGAAGGGTAACGAAAACTGGGAATCGCGCTTATTAAATTTAAAGATGAAATAGACGAATAAAACACCACGTCCGATCTCTTAAACGTTACATTTATTTCTGTCCATTTCTTTTATAACAACGATCGTCTCCTCGTTACCACCCCTGGCTGAACTTTGTCGCCTTTATTCAAATTTTCCTTCGTTGACAACAGTCTAGAAAATACTTAATGCATATAGCATTGTATGAGTCGACACGCCTCGCAGATGCCTCGAACGATTCTCCGTTAACACACGGACACGGGGCGGACGGATGGGATCGGACACGTAATGCAGCGTGAAACTCGATGCGGCTAGTAAAATGAGCGATTTAATTAGCTCGCGTAAATTGCGTTCCGCGCGCAACAAAATCTCGTTTTCGCATAAATCCGGTAATTTAGCTCGGGTTAAAAAGCGTCGGGCGTGAAATTAGTTCTTCGAGAGATTTAACCCTCGCACACCGGCGATCAACGCCGATCAACGACGGCGAAACTGTCGATGGTGCGCGGGAAAGGTTGCAACGATTCACGCCTAGGCTTACGCGAGAGGTCCGCGGAATTAACCACGTGCCATTGAGTCGCTCGAAACGACGAGCACCCGCTTTGATTCATAATTCGCTCTTAATGGGCGAGGGCTGTCTGACAAAGAGAAGCGTCCCGATTGGTCGTGGAAACTAATAAAATTGAATTAGCCGATGATCGAGGACCAACCGGGGCTGCACAGCTGAGCGTACTTGACGTCACGCTCAAGCTCGCCTTTTAACGGAACCGAGACTTTTTTCTCTGAAGACGGCGCGGCGACGGAGTGACGTCACTGGGCAAAGCGAGAGGAAGAAGACCCGGCTGAAAGGAAGTGAACTATCACGGAAAATTGTGCGGCAGACCGTTCGCCCGGAAAATCGACAGTTTCTTCTATTTGTCAGGTCGCGCGCGCGCGCGCGCTTTCCAGGATCAAAAGAATGAAACTTTAATTAGCAAAGGAGCCGGTACGTGCCGGCACGGATAAGTTAACAGAGGCTTGCCCTTCCGCCACGGTTCTTACGCATTCTCACAAAGGAACGAACTACTTTTCCGCCGGAACTTTACACGGTTCGAAGGAACCCGTATCCGAGCAATTTGGAATATTGAACTACTTCACTTCGTGAGACGAGTAACATATAGATACGATAGATGCACCTTCGAGCGTCGTGGAACGTTGTATTATTCGGAGATAATATAAAATGATTGTGGCATTATCGGAACCTCGATTATCGTGCCTAATTGAAAGACAAATGTGTTGCGATAGTAGAATTTTCGGATGATAGAACAATCACCTTTTCTTACATTGAACTTCGTTTATCTAAATGGATGTTAGGACGGTTAACAGTTATTCTTTGAAATATTTGCGTATCCTATATTTTTGAATAGTTACGTTTCACCACCTTTAAAAGCAACAAGTTATTGTAGAATTTCGTTGCGTTTAGATAGTACAATTTATTGTTAAAACGTTTGGACAATTAGTGTTCCGACAATGGAGGTACTTCCGTATTTTGATGAATGAACGAACATTTCCTGTATTATTAATGTTTTACCAATCGACTCAGCTTAAGTCGCGAAACTATGATCCTATGTTCAAAGGAGACAGTTAAAACCTTTTACAGTAAACGATATTTGGTCGTGTTAATATTTTTACGGTTCATCCAGACGTAGAAAATCGTACGTTCTTAATAGAAAACGCTGAACGATTTTTCGCCACAGAATTTCATCCTATATCTATGCTCGGCGTTAAGTTACGCCGGGAGGAAACTTTCATCAGCGATAAAAGTTTGGGTCTGATAGCATTACTCAATGAGACAGGATGTTCTTTCACTAAAATGCACGGCGGATCGCACACATATATCAGCGGATGATGCGAGCGTCTGGAAGTAAGTTAGTCTCCGTTTCTCGGCGGTCGGTCGTTTCTCAAATCGAACGCCTCGATTTCGAAAAACTTTCCTATCGGCCAAGTTATATAACGAAAGTAACTCATCGTTCCACTTATCTCGGTGTTTCTACATATTAAGGGTGATCTAGCGAAGATCACGAAGTTCGTTTCCGTGAAGAAAAATACACTTTCGAATCCGTATAATCGTTAATATTATGAAAATACAATAACGATTGTTTTCCATTTAAAACGTTCTTAACACTTAGCCAACCGAATTCTTCCATTCTTTTCTCTGCGATTGATTCTATTTACTTTTGTTAAAGTTAGTCTTGAGCTGGTGTTAAATTTATTAAAAATTGTACTCTACAAGAGCAGAAAATGCATTTGACGAACTGTGAACAATACTAGTTCAAGACTAACTAATTATAAAAATAAACAGAATCAATCGGAGAGGACAGAATGGGACACATCCCGATTCGATTGGTTAAGTGTTAACGAACGTATCCAAAAAATATAGAAGTGTAATTGTGAGTACGAAATATGAATTTCCTCCAAGAAATTCTGCACAGTCCTAATACCAGCTCGAACCATTTTTTCCGTTACTTCTCATGAAATTTTACACTCAACGAGCTGTTCATTTCGCAGCTACGTATAATCGAGCACGATCCTTGATTTCACCAGTACCATTGCCGCCATTTTCCAGCCTTTTAATTGCTCTGCTACAAATTGCCATTCTCTCGATCCTGGCAAACTAGGGTTTCGTCGGGGTATCGTTAATGGATGTTTTAGATCAACTTTTACAGAAGATCGGCGAGCACAGTGGGAGGCGCGACGAGGGAAAGCAGGAAAGGGAACAGGTTGGAAAGGAGAAAGGGAATCGAACGAGGCTGCCACGAGGGGGTTGAACAGGGGCGAGGGGGAGGGAAGGAACGTAAGGGAGAGAGCAAGGGAGTGGGATGAGTAACGAGATCAGGTACTCGATAAGTTCTGACAAGCGCAATTGCACCTTCGAACGGAGCTCGTCTATGCTTAGACTGAGCAGTCCTGTGAGCTGCTCTCCTCCTTTTGTTCCCGGAGCTTGCGTAACGACCAAACTTCTTCCGATCGTTTTATTCGGCCGCGATCTTTCAACGTGAGAGGCGCGATTTCGGTTTCACCCCCGATATCACCCTCCGTTATCGAGTATCAGACAAGTAATAACGACTCATTAAACGTCGACAAACGAGCGAGGGATCGGCCAAACAACGAGCCTGTTAACGAAGTCTTCTGGAGTTGCTCGGGACCAATTTGAAGTTATCCACCAGAAAATTAGTTCGGCATTTGTATCTTTTTCAAGGTTCCAGAAGCACCGTGATACAAGCTATTTCCAATGAAACGCTTTGGAGGGGTTAAGTACAGTGAACTGCGTTGTATCGAGCGAAATCGGCAACGGCGAGTTATCGATCTCGTGGTTGCAACGACAGCCAAGCGCAAAAATGGCGACGATTAAGAATGCATCGCGTAAGAGCTCGCAAGCTCCCTTTATATATCGACTCGGTCGAGTAATCATGCTTTTGGGGTCAATTAAGGTAGCTATGCAATCACGATCCCTGTCTATCGTCTCTGGGACCCCTTCAAATATTTATCGTACACAAAATCGATATCCTGCGCGTCTCCCTGTGCATGTAGAACATTTGCATGCTTACATATTTTCGTTCGTCCCCTAGTCGAAGTTAACCAGCGGTATATTTCATGTTTGACAACCGGAATCCGTCACGGTGGCACGGACTCTAATTCAGCCTCCCGTCAAACGCAACTAACGGGAAACCCTCCAATTTATTTACCCGAAATTACAGCCACATTAAAGGGCAAAACGGCCATGCTAAAGGTCCTCCGGTCTGCGGAGCGGATCCGGATCTTCTTTGAATGCGGGCCTTACGCACGGACCAGGTCCAGACGAGGCCGCCGCCGCCGCATTGGGGATACAAATCACGTGAGCATGCTTTCTGACGCGGAACTAATAGAGGCGCAACAAGGTGGGCAAACAGCAACGAAGGCTCCCCTGATTGCAACGAATTAGAGTGTCCTATCCGGCCAACCGAACTCCGGCAGTCGGTAGACAACAGTGCGGTCCGGATGAGCTGCCGCGAATCTACGAGCATCCGCTCGAGGATCAAGCTTGTTTTCCCCCCTCGGCCCGTGCAAGGACCGTGCACGCCGCACGAATGCGACGGTTAATTGGCTGGCTGCTATCACACGTGGTTCCATTCAATTTCAGAACGAGATCGGGTTTCCGCGCGGCGTTACTTGCATTACGAGACTTAGATACGTTTCGCTCCGTTACGGTACATGCGGGGCGATTCTCTGGGGAGCTGTAGGAAATTGCGAAAGATCTGGCGGTATTGAATAGTAAACGGAAACAGGATACGTCTGTCGGTGGAGTTTTTTTTAGTTGTTCTTTATTGTGAGTTCCTATATTTAGCAAGAGTTGACGTCCTCGCGAGTGCAATCCTATTTGCTCTCTTGCACGTTCAGAGTGGCTGGCGTAATATGATTAGATTAGAATAGAGGTAATAATGAGTAACTGGAATAACCATTTAACTGCTATGGACTCGTATATGCATCTGACGAAAGTTACTCGCGTGGATTATGGATGTGTGTATGCGTTTGTCAATTTTTCCTCGCCCCCATTTAGAGCAACATAATTGCCAATAGAGCACCGTTCACGCGGTGCCCTTTGACCGAGAGTATTTAAGGTTCTTTGAGTTATTGACTCAAATGGTTAACGGTAGTTAGTTGAGAAATAATAAATAGAAAATATTTGTTTCCAATGTGTAAACTCGGCTAAAAACTGCAAACGGCTTCCCGTTTCTACTGTTCTCACGATTTCCGCATTGGTCAGAAATAACAGCTGTCTCACTGATCGTCGGAGAACGAATGGAGCTTATCGGTTTTCTTTTTAGCGGAAGTCACATTTGGTCAACGCTCTCTGCTTCCAGATACCGTGTCCAATCGGAAACGTAAATATCCAAAAATACATTGTTCAACGTTTACAGGAAATTCCGTTTCGTGGCGCGAAATCGTGACGAGTTTAACGATAAATCGGTTCGACGGTTAATTATAATAATTTGTCCCAGGTGACGGATCCCGCGACGCTGAACCTTTGACACGATATACCGTGTACTCTAGGAAACTGTCGGCGTGTCATCCATCTCAAGATGTAATCAACACCTCCGGATATCAAAGCTCGAAGCTCCCTCAGGAGAGCGACTCGAGGCGCGTCTATCGAGAGCTGGTAAGTTTATTCGGTGGCGCGCGACGCTGTTAACTTTGGAACCCTATGCTTTTTCAATGAACCCCGAGCACGTGTTTCCTCTGGCGGGGAACGCTGTGTAACGCATTGCGCGAAATTAGTATCGTCAGCTTCGCTTTCCCGTTTCCCGTGTCCCTTTGCAGAAGTCAATACGGTTGTAACCGATCGCAGAACGTTATAAACTTACTGAACGCGTTAAGCTGCGTCTGCGCTGTGTAACAAAACACTGTCACATGACAAATTCTAACTTTGTCGTGTGACATGTCACTGGGACTCAAAAAATGACGTCTTCGCTGGTAACCAAACAAGTCGTATAACTTGGCAGAAAATAGAAGAAAGAAATGTCATATGACACTTTTTCTGTTATATGACAAATTATTTGTTATTCATGAATTGTCGGTAAATTTTTAAAAATCAAAGATCATATTGTAAACTCCTTTCAACGAACTGACAAAAGGCGTCGAGCAGAGAACGATACAAAACGACTATTTAACTCGATAGCCCTCTGTTTTTCTCGACTTTGGCTGTATTTGTCTCCCAAAATAAAGATTCCAAAATATACTGCTTGGCTAGCGTTGAAATATTTTCAACTATTATACTTTCGAAAATTTTTGGCATTATGATCAGTCCACAAATTTGTCGTTAGTTACCGATATTGTTAGTATCCGGATACAGTGATTATTAAATAATCTATTAATGCCTTTAAATTTTCTTTTATTCGGTGCAGTATGTACGACAATCCAATTATGGTATACGGTTCAATAAAATGTTATTTGTGTAGCGAGTGTATAATAATTTAAAGAAAAACGATCGAAGCTAACTGAAATGTGCATTAACTACAGGTCTATCAGAGCGATCACACATTCTTCATCACCGAATTAACGCTATTTCGTTCCCCTCCTTTTTCTCTGCGAACAATACCGCGGGCTCATTAGAGCTTGCTAATTAAATGACTGTCAATTAACTGGAGCACGTTAAGATTGACTGGGGATAGACCGATTGACGCCCGCCGGTACAGCTCCCGGACGTTTAATCTTCATTGTTTAGGACGCGATGACGGAAGCGCTCGAGTGACGGCGCGAATTTCGTCTGCTTGCGTAAAATCCTTTATTATCTGCCCGCCGCTTTTCCTCGTTACTTTCCCATTTTCGTCGGGCACCGCGTGACACGCGATATTTCACCGGTTGTCCCGTAGCGAAAAGCAATAAACGTCTTGCAGCGTTTTCGAAAAAAATACACGGCCGCGTTTTTTCGCGTTCCACCGGGGTTTGCTCAGTTCCTGTTAAACGTGCAAATAAAACTGAACCCATAGGACAACTTTCGCAGTAATTAACTGTAACGTTAACAGAGATGATGTATCGTATAAAAATATCGGTCATTGTATGGATAATAGTCGATGTTACTAAATTGTTTTTAAGATTACGATCTTTTTGATAATTGTGCTTTTTCTACGTCTAATACTTTCAAAAAGAAAATATTTATACAGCATGAAAAAATTAAATATAAACTTTTTATTATAAGAAGAAGAAAAAGGGGTAACCTAGAAATGCCGAAAAATGCAACAATTAAGTAAAAATCACATGGAATAACAAAGTAAAATTACACCGACAAAGGTTGAAGTGGTTACAGTGACTGTATATTTTCCCCCGAGCTAAGGGGTATCTGAAATCTGTCATCGTGAACCATCCGCGTCAATTCACCCTCCGCGAAACAATTCACCGAACTTTGTTCTGGTCGTCACCCTTGTCCCATCTCCGAAGACTCTTAAAAACTCTAAAGAATACCTCGTTGATTGAGTAATCAGGCTTCAGTTCGCAGTCAGCACTCTCGTCCTTCGAAACTCGCCGCCTTCGAGTCGCGAATGAAAGCACTACCACCCCTTTTCCTATCTATCCGGAAGGCGGCTTAACTTTTCAAGACCTGTGCACACCGATCCAATAAAACTGTGAATAAATGCGTAATAATAATAAATACAATTTATTTATACAATAACTATTAACATGAAAACACGAAAACATGTTTAAACATACTGAAGGTCGCTTCGTTCTGCGACACACTCTCACTTCTTCTCTCTCTCTATTTCTCTACCACTATATCAATATCTCTCATTACTATGATTGCTGTTATCACACTAGCTGTCTTTTCATCACTGCTCTTCCTACCTATACTATACATAAACAAATCACATAGATCACACTTCGCTACACTCATTCTACAACACAAACCTCGATGTCTACTCATAGCTTATCATACGCACACGCCACTCATCCTTCCATACAAACATTCTTTCTCATACCCCATACTCTATGATAACCATACCACCACCAAAACATCCCCTTTTAGTCGTCCAGAAGAAATAATTTCACTTTCACGCGATTCTCGGTCACACTTTGAGGTTCCACACGTTCTCACGCGAGGAACGCGCAACCGTTTGGTACGACGAAGAAAGAAGTAGAAATGAAAAAGTGAAAAATGCAGCAGCCCCGAGAAGCAGGTGCGTTTTCAGACGAGAATCCCTCTGAAGCCCTGGAAGTGTCGCGATCGGTTATACCCAGCACGATCGTACAAAACGATTGGTGCCGGAAATACGTGCAATGACACGTATTCCGGAGAGCGGAAGACCCTTGTCAAAATATTAAACCCTTCCCTTTAAGATCGAGTTTCGGAATAGTTTCATGTCATAACAAATCCGATCCTCTTTCGCGGAGGTATATCGCACGGGGAAAAGGTGGCGCGTGAACACACGGGGGTCGAGCGTCGGTGGGTTCAACCGGCGGGGTATCACCTTACAACAGCTTTCCGCGCGAGTCCCCTTTTATGAAAGGACCGTCCCATATTTCCATTTATTTTTGTTCCATCTTTGAAATCATACACCCTTTATTACGGGGACTCTCTGACCGCCGGGCTGGCACGATTGCCATGGATGCTCCTGTAAATTCTCCGTCTCGCGTCCTCTCCTCTTTCGTCGTTTTACGTCACACAACGTGGAAAACGGAGAAACATAGTTTCGCGGTCGAATATGTGTAGGAATGCGATCAAGTGGGTGCAATCGAGCGGATGCGAGTTTAGGAAAGTGTGAAGGGTGTGTTGAGTTGAGCGATAGACGTGTGGAATGTTTGGACTCGAGTATTTCTAAGACGCGAAAGATGAGCACTTGAGAAAACATCGCGACTCAGGAATTTTGGGAGAACGTGACCGAATGCATCGAGCGAGAAAAGTTTAGAATTAGAAAGGAAGGAAATGAGTGTTTGGAAGAATATACGACGGGGAAAATGCGAACGCGTGGCAGAAGGAATTTGATTGTGAAGGTAGAAAGAATATGATTGTGAAGGAAGTAAGAACGTCGTGGTTGCTACGTTGAAAAGTGGTTTAGTTTGTTCCTATTAATCTGTTTTAAATACATAATAATAATATTCTAAGCACTAGACTTTATTTTATTCACACCTGACCCCTATCATCTCACTCTACTAAATAAATAAACGTAGAATTTCCTATATACGTTGCATTAGACGTTCGAATTAATTCGCTGCTCAATTAATGCATTCGATGTCGTTCGCATTTCGATAGCTAATTTCTCTAACTCTTGCTAAAGGGTTATCAAGAATTTTTTCAACGATAACGAAATCTCTACGGAGCCTTGTACAAGCTTCTAATTTACAAGTCGAATGATTTATCGAAAGTGGAGAAGCAACTGACTGGATATCGATCACTTCGAAGCAATTAAACCACGCAGCGCAGGTACGTGTACCAGCTCTTCGAAATAATGATCGTCGATGCGCAGACACTTATCGAGGGGCCGTGTTACCTGCGCCCGGTACAACACGTGCTTCCGCTCCAGGTAACGGTATACCCCGAAGACAGGTTTTTGAATGGTCTCCGTGAAACTCGGTTGTCCCAATATTTTGACTCCCGTTGTCTGCCATGCCATGCGCTACGAAATAATAGCACTTCCGTTCCCCCCGGTGAGGTTGGTAATGCGAGACGCCGCTCGTTATTTCACGTGAACGAGTGTTCGCAGGAAGGGTTCTTCAAAAATGATCGTGACTGACGATTTCGGAAAATTTCTAAGCGTCACTCTCCCCTCGAGGGATAACGAAACGCGGTAACGACAATATAAAAGTTCGACTTTAGCGATTTGCTACTCGAAGAATCTACCCGAACCTGATCCCCCGTGTTATTTTTCTCCAACTAGAAGCTATCACGGATGCGTTCAAATTTACCAGTACCTCGAACCAGCTCAAAAGGATCATCCGTGATTATTAGCCGAGCTATAGCTAGCGAGTTATACACGTAACCGTGCATACAGCGGATACACGTAGAACAAGGAAGCAAGGATAGCCCCGACCAGTTGGAGGGCTGACTGCCGCGTAGATCGATAACACTTTCCGGCGGAAACTAAGCTTAAGCGACCTACCTAACAAGAGGAAATGAGGTACCATCGTATACGCGGATCGAGAAGGGGGTTAGTTTCGGCAAAGAAGATCGCGGTTGACCATCGGGCACCGTGCACCGTCGGGATTGCCTCCCCGCGGACGAAAGGGTTAAAGTAGGTAGATCCTGCTTAGTCAAGGTGTTGGTTCACACATCTTGGCGTAATCCGTGCGCGATGTATACGTGCACGTATATGTATGCGTATATATATATATATATATATGCATATATATAGATGCATATGTATATAACAAACGCAAGGCTGGGATCTCCAGTGGGGCCAGCACAGTGCGGTTTCTCTGGTCTAGGTGGCTCTTAAGCTTCCGGCAGCTGGAAGGTTCATGGAGTTGGAAACGACCCCGTCCCTGTACGATTCCGGGCCGCGGACACGATAAACGTTCGCCGTCCAGGTCATTCGTTAACCCTCTCCCCTCCTATACGGATATACGTATATATATACGTGGCGTACAATTTGTCAGGACCGTTTAAAGTCGCTATTAACCTAGCGACGATTATTGCCGCCTCTTTTCGCATCGCCGACCATTTTCCACGGGACCGGGGAATGTTTCGGGAGCCGGCACGGGATCGGGCGGTAAAATTAAGAGAGTCCTCTACGAAGCAGGGATTTAGAATTCCTGCGGGGACCCGATGATTCTGGGACGCTGATTTCTCTGGCGGAAGCACGACCCTCGGTGTCGTAAAAACGTGTACCGCCAGCGAAATCCTAACGGAGGAAGTATTTCGTTTCCGTTCTCGAGGAAATTGAAGAAATCGTTGAACAGAGAAAAGTAGTTTCTGTTTGGAAGTTCGGTGAATTTCAGTTCTGACGACTTTATATCGTTTGTCTCGCCTCATAAATAACGATGAAGCAGCAATACCCTGACTAATCATACTATACACTGATTACAAATATCTTAACCTTTTACACTCGGAGGACAATTCTCCATATTGAATTTCAGAATGTACACAGTGATGTTTAAAAATTTCTGTGTTATTTAACTAAATTTAATGCGTTTAAATGTGTAAATATATTAATGAAAATAAATTCTGGTACTATTTAGTTTCAATACTCTACGATTGAAGGTTTTCGGACACGTAGAGCAAGTATTTCAAGTTCAAATTGTTAATATTCATTTTAATCTTAACGTTTGCCAAGCTTGCAACAGGTTAACGATCGATTAATTGACTGTTGCTTCCCGTTAACATAAAAAAATTAGCGCAACCGATTTTTTCTGCTCACTAACTTGCATTCCTCGTCGCAGTGCCTTAACACAGGTTAAGCGTACCTTACTCTCGCCTGCGTCGACAAGGCCGAACAGCATCGTGATTAAAGATCCTGCCTGTGCCGTGCGCAATTTTTTGCAGCGATTACTTCCACAACATAAATTCCGCATTACAAGCGTTCGATCGCCGCCGTTAATATCCTATCTAGCGGAATGTTAACCCAGTTATAGCCGGCCGATGAATATTCAAAGCTGACCCGCGTCAAGCGTGAACGTTTTCTCTCTCGACTGCACGTCAGAGACTTTCGTCGGGATACGTTCCGCGGGAAGCTGGATCTCGTTAACGATTTAACACGATGCATCCATCCGATCGGATAATTCGACCGACGAGGAGGCGGGATAACGCGAAACAGAGTTAATAATTCATCGGGGCGGGTCACGGGGCATCTGTCCGCCCGACGACCGTCGTCGTCGAGGACACGTCCGTCGCTTAATCGCGGTTAAATAAAGTTTCGTTTCGCCTCGAGGGTTGGGAAGGAGGAGGTATCGAACGGGAATTTCAAATAATTGCGGGGCCACGAAAAGCTGGTAGGGGGCGACGGCGACGGTAAGAACAGTCCTGGAACTGTCGCTAAGCTCCTCCAACCTGGCCCTCTTCCTCCTGTCGCCATCCCGGATTCGAAATAATCCTGAGAACGGGAAAGGTTAGCGATGAAAACGGGACGGGTAAAGGCCAAAGGGGTTAGGGGAGGAAACGCGGTGTGGTAAGAGGTGGAAGTCGGTAGAAACGTAGAAAGGCTTGCGAGGGGTGCAGAAGGATGCGTCGGAGAAGGACGACCGCGGCACGTTGGACGACGGAGGACGTATAAAACGGAGTCCAAGAGAAAGAATCGAGGACGTGGATGCGTTTAGTCGGTCGAAGTCTTCCCTCGCTTCGATTGAGCTTCAATAATTTGTGGCCCCGCGCCAGTGGGCCGGGCGAACGATAAGACGGGAACGGGAGCGTGCGCGGGGTACCCCGGTGTACGTGGAACGACAAGTAGAAGGAAGGAAAATCGGTGTAGAGAAAGACCGAGCCGCCGGTGCCGGAGGGTAGCAGTCGATGCACACAGGCAGGATATGCGAGGCAGTTGAAAAGTTTACACGCTCCGACGGTGATGTATGGAGATTGTGCGTGCGTGACTTGCTTAGTTCTGAGGTGGAAGCTCGCTCCTCGTTCTCTCCTCGCTCGCTCCCTTCTCGTCTCTGTTCCCGTAGTTAGGTTTCTCTCTCTTTGTCTGTCTGTCCGCCTTTCTCTCTCTCTTCTTCTCTATATTTCTTCCCCCTCTGTCTTCCTTTCTCACCCAGATCTCACCCCGTCGACGCTCTGTTAACTACCGCTTTATCGGTCTGCCAGCAGGGATACCGGTATTTCGCTCGATCGGACTTGTGGATGACTGGGACACACGGCGGATGGTAATAACTGGCTCGAACTTTGTAACAGAAGTGGCCCGTTTTAACGTGATAAATGCACCCACGGAAGCACCGAACCCACTTCAGGAGCTCTGCCAGCCGAAGATTAGGGGATATTGATTGTAATTAATTACCGGCCCGGTTGCACGCTGAGAAATCGTGTTCGCCATCTACGGAAATGTTTCTATTACGCAAAGGCCGTGGGTGGTCGCTGGTTACGCGTATAAATACGTCGATCAATTCTATCCATTTCTAGATTCGACGTAGTTGTAAGCGGAAGGTAGGCATGCGAAACTTCACCAATCCATTAGTCGTCTATAAGAAATTCATAGAGTAGAAATCAGAATTGTCGAACGATATTAGTGTAGAGTTCGTACAGATAAAAGTAAATCCGACATTTTGCTCGACGAATGCGTCTCATAATTTCTGAACTGGTTATATTATCTGAAGCACCTTTTGACCTCTCCTGTAGAGTATAACTTACAGTTAGTCATACATGTTTACGAAGAAGTTTTAAAAATTACAATTTCCGTTCCCTGCTAATTAAAAACTGTCCCTTCAGATAATTATTCTATTTCAAATGGGTACTCAAACGATCAATATCATGGCTCTAACAAAACTGTGCTTATGAGAGGCCATTTTTTCCCTCAAAACGATTCCCGAAAAGAGATAGATTAATCTCCCAACCTCGAACGTCATTTGTCCACGCTAATTAAAAGCGTCCAATGGCGCTAATTAATCCCGTTAACCCTAAACTCCGCGTCGAACGTTTACAATTTCACAAGAGTAAAGGGGTAGGGGGGAGGACAACACTTAGGTAAACTACGGCGGCCCGATTAACGGAACAATGCTCGGTCCCTGTATACGTTTCATAACGATTAAGAAGGTCGGATTCAGAGGCGCAGGACCTTAAATAATTATGGTGTTTGCCCGAGGACCTGGTCCACGGAGAGGGGCGGCTCCCTCGGCCCAAGACTTCCATCCCCTCGCGGGTGAAGGGTTAATTGAAGGCAACAATTAATTTACGATGTTGAACGAACTTACACAACTTTGACAAACTGCCAACGGTGAAGGATGAAGCGAAGAAGTAACCGCTGTAAATAACGATGAGCAGTGGTAGAGGGGAGGGGGGGTGGGCTGCGCGACAGGTCTCCGAAGCACGACGCGAGAAACTAAAGAGGCGGAACGTTGGCCAGCATGGCGGATGACCGGTGGCCAAGGGACACGGGGGAAGTCTTAAGCCCTGAAACTAGCGAGCGTGTCCTCGGACCAAATTAGTCGCGCTGGATTTACTCTTCCACGGATCAGTTTTTCAATCTCTCCGGGAAGCCGTAAATAATTCCGCGCCCTGCGGAAAATCTCGTCCCGGACCCGTTGTCCCCCACGAAACTTTTCGAAATCGCCACCCCTCCTTCGTCGCAGCCCTCTCTCCAAGCATTCCAGTTCTCCAGCGCAACAAGGCTATCTTTGAGCGCGTAGAATGCACCTTTAATTACAATTCCGATGCTTCGTATCGTAACACAACTCTTCACACTCGAGAGACAACTGTCATCGAACGACAGTTTCGCGAATTTTCGGACGTAAAGGATTAAATACTCATGTACCATAATTTCAGTAGATTACTCAGCTAAATTAAATGAAGTTTAATACGAGCGACCCTTGGTAAATATTTTGCGCTTGAAAATCTTTGAAGTTAATATTATTGGACGACCACGAGTCGTCTCTCGAGCGTAAAGGGATAATACTCGGTAACGCAGACGTTGTTGATTGCAAGTTAAAAAGCGTCTTGAATTCAAATGATTAGAGAAATTCAATGAAAGAGATGATTCAGAATCATGTTATGTTAGATATTTTCTCAATATATCCGTTAACTGTCGGTATATGTCATTGTGAATTTGTTTCTCTGCTGCGGAAAGCAAAGATGTCTGCGATCAGTAGAATCGCTCCGTCATTAGTCAGACCCAAGTAGAATCTCTAAACGTCACCAACGCGGCGCTCGAAGAGCTTGAAGCCGACACAAGGATCGATGACAGGCAGGGGCTAATGATCTATTGTAATCTTTTATATTCAGGGTCGATCCACAGTCACCTATCGCGTGCCCACGAGGAAATAAATCACCCTATCGTTTCGTAACGAACTCACATTTCCACGGCTCCCCTCGGCCCGCTTGATCGAGCTTTGCCGCACAGTTTGGTAGGCGCGTAGCAATCTTTTTCCCTGCCATTTGCGAGGTAGTTCGCGATAAGACACACAGGTCACAGGACAATTTTCAGGAAAGCTTGTGCTTCTCTACACCCGTTATCTCTCTCTCTCTCTCTCTCCTTTTGCGCCCTGTCTCTGTGCTTTGCCAGCGTCCTCCCCTTTCCGCCTCATTCCCTCGTTATAAAGTGCTGTTCGGCTGACAGCTCTTATCGGCACTTCGCACAGAATCGATACGAACGGCTGGGTACGCGATGTCCCTACAGCCAGGCTCATTTTGGTCAATGCACTTTTCGCTGGTCGCGCCTGATTCTCGCGCGATAACGGAAACCTCCGTTTCAAGCGCAATATGTCGCTGTGATTGCACGCCTGCGTTTCCTTGTGTATATCTCGAAATTCGACTAGAAACCTGATTAACCCTTTCGCTACGACAGTTCAGTCCGTTGAAATACCGCAACTGAACGGAAACTCGCGCCAGAAATATGCACAGTGCGCGTGGTTTGTGTATATCCGTTTTTCTACGTCTTAAATAAAAATTGAATAAAATAATCGTTGGTATAATCTAACAAGTACATTTAAATTTAGATTTTTAATATGAAAAGGTTTAAATACAAAATACATTTGTATTGTATTGTACCATAGGTTGTCAAGTGGATGCCGCATATATGCGGCGCTCGAAGAGAACGGGTTAAGATAAGATTGTCAGTTATATCGTCCCATCGATTCGACGTTATATCAAGATTCTAAGGCTGCTACGTGAAAGAAACCATGTTGCCTTTCTAAAGATTTGTACTCAAAACGTCGCTCCAAAGAAGTTATTCATGACGAACGTTTTGTTCGTTTCAAGGAAGTATCTTACTTTAAATGTAACCTGTATCTTGTTTTAAATGGAACACTCTGTAATGCTCCTGGCGATAAAATTCCTTGACGCACAGTATTTCCAGTGGACGGCCATCGATATTTCGCGACACACAGCTTCCTGCGCCGAGCTGGTTGCCACGTCGGATCGTTATACCATTCGA